>JAGFNQ010005998.1:0-29474 GCA_024364735.1 Boesenbergia rotunda
TGGGACCGGGTGCATGTTGACATGGATACGGGTTCGTAATTTTAAAGTTTAATTACGTGCAGCGGAAGGTTTAGCATAAATAATTTCTTAAATTATTTTAACCACGTATCTAGCAAGCAACCTTAAGTTGTGGAGACATGATCATAAATTAAAATTTTGCAGAAAAGTAAACTAATTTACTTAGTACCTCGCGTAACTCGAAGAAAGGGACGAGATCCAACCGTAGCGTCCCTTAGAAGCTCCGCCTCTATTCGCGTCCACGCCGAGTTCTCTTCGGGATGACTTCGCAAAGCCACGAGTTTCGTGCCGACAAGAACTACTAGATTCTCCAAAGGCACGACAAGAATATCAAGAGAGGGAGATGGAAAACTAACCACCAAGTATCGGAATCAAGATTCCGGGGGAAGGAAGGAGTCGCGACCAGCTTCTTCTTCTTCTTTGGCACCTTCTTGGTGGAGATGGCTCACGGCAACCCTAGGAGGTCCCTCTAGGGCCGGCGCCCACTAGAGGAGGGAGAGGGAGAGAAGGAGAGGAAGAGAGGCTTGCTACTTTATCTCTTAATTGGAATTCAAAGCCTTGCCTTGGTTCCTTTATATAGTAGCCTCTCCATCGCCAAGTCTCCCTTTTAACGGAATAAAATTTCATAAGAAATTTATCTTATAAATTTTTCTATGAATTATTCCGTTATGCCAAGTTTTATTATAACTAAATTTATAATAAAAACAAACATATCTCCCCTTTTATTATGGAATAAATTTTTACAAGAAATTTATTATATAAATTTTTCTTATCATGAAAAAATCAATTCATAATTGATTTTATAAAATAAAATAAACCAATCCAAGGTTTATTTTAATTTCCATGAAAATAAATCCTTTTATATAAATTTCTTTATATAAATTTATTTATCCATAATTTTATAAAACAAATCGCGCTTGATTTATTTTATAATTCAAACCAAATAAATTGGTTTCCCTCCTTGTTGTGGCCGGCCAAACCAAAGAGGGTGGGGACCCTCTTTGGCCGGCCAAATCCAAGTCGTCTCCTTGCGAATTAAACTCATTTAATTCGCCCAATAAGCCTTCAAAAGATTTAGCCATTTTAAGCTTCCGATGCGCCTCTGATTAATTCAGATTCGACTTATTTCTCTTGATCGGAAAATCCAATTTTCAACTCGTTTTAAATCCCTCGAATTACTCGTAGTGCGTGTGACTAAATAGGCTTTCGACTTATGTTGGCCGTCTATAATCAACCAATTATAGAACGATCATGAATGACACCTAGTAGTACATCATGACCCCCAATTAATCGAAAGATCAACGGTTGACCTCAGAAATAATTCTGAAACCCTTCAGCAGCTATAATGAGTCGTGCCTCATTCCCTTCACCATCTTATACCCACTTGGTTTAGGACACGGTCTATGTGTGTCAGTCCCCACTAGGCTGACTACGTCACACCTAGCCCAAGTAATGTCTTTCTCGTCCAACAGATTCTAATTACTCTCATGTTTCCTAGAGATTCATACTCGGAACATGTTGTGCTCTGGCCAGAGGCTTCGAGTAACAATCCGACGATAGGCCTTGGGTATACATCTCCTCGCAAGGAGTGGTGAATCCTTTGTAGGCTATTCAAACATCTTCGGGCACTTTGGCTTATACCCAACCATCCTGGGTCCACACCTCCTTAGAGATGTTTGCTTAAGATGTCAAAGTATAAGTCTCCATGACCAAGATGACTTGAACACCGCAAGTCAAAGGAACATTGCACTTAAGCTGTAGTAAGAACTTCATTGACATATCTATATGTAGATTACCATATGAAGTTTTACAGCCAGTCAATCCAATGAACTAGTTCCCTTAACTAGCATTTATGTTTATCTCCGGACATCCCAATGTCTCCAGCCAGTGAGAATCAGCTGATTAGAGAATAACCCATGCTAATCTCAACAGAATTGATAGTGGCCGTATTTATCAATTCATCGACTAGGGACAATTTAATACTTCACAATTACACATGTAGAGATAATCACTAGTTGTGAATTCATCACAAATTCTCTCATGCTGTGAATTGTATTGCGGACATTCAGTAAATGAGTTTAAGATCTCAATCAAATACATGAACATGTATACTCAAATAGTGAATATTCTTTTATTAAAGTAAATGATTACAATCATAAGGCGATTGCCTTAGGACACTTCTCTCATATTACTAACAAAGTTTGTTAGTATTATGAGAGAAGTGTCCTAAGGCAATCACCTTATGATTGTAATCATTTATTTTAATAAATGAATATTCACTATTTGAGTATACATGTTTGTGTATTTGATTGAGATCTTAAACTCAATTACTGAATGTCCGCAATACAATTCACAGCATGAGAGAATTTGTGATGAATTCACAACTAGTGATTATCTCTACATGTGCAATTGTGAAGTATTGAAATTGTCCCTAGTCGATGAATTGATAAATATGGACACTGTCAATTCTGTTGAGACTAGCATGGGTTATTCTCTAATCAGCTGATTCTTACTGGCTGGTGACATTGGGATGTCCGGAGATAAACAATGATGCTAGTTAAGGGAACTAGTTCATTGGAGTGACTAGCTGTAAAACTTCATATGGTAATCTACATATAGATATGTCAATGAAAGTTCTTACTGCAGCTTAAGTGCGATGTTCCTTTGACTTGCGGTGTTCAAGTCATCTTGGTCACGGAGACTTATACTTTGACATCTTAAGCAAGCATCTCTAAGGAGGTGTGGACCCAGGATGGTTGGGTATAAGCCGAAATGCCCGAAGATGTTTGAACAGCCTACAAAGGATTCACCACTCCTTGCGAGGAGATGTATACCCAAGGCCTATCGTCGGATTGTTACTCGAAGCCTCTGGCTAGAGCACAACATGTTCCGAGTATGAATCCTCTAGGAAACATGAGAGTAATTAGAATCCGTTGGACGAGAAAGACATTACTTGGGCTAGGTGTGACGTAGTCAGCCTAGTGGGGACTGACACACATAGACCGTGTCCTGAACCAAGTGGGTATAAGATGGTGAAGGGAATGGGGCATAACTCATTATAGCTGCTGAAGGGTTTCAGAATTATTTCTGAGGTCAACCGTTGATCTTTCGATTAATTGGGGATCATGATGTACTACTAGGTGCCACTCATGATCGTTCTATAATTGGTTAATTATAGACGGCCAACATAAATCGAAAGCCTATTTAGTCACACGCACTATGAGTAATCCGAGGGATTTAAAACGAGTTGAAAATTAGATTTTACGATCAAGAGAAATAAGTTGAATCTGAATTTATTAGAGGCGCACCGGAAGCTTAAAATGGCTAAGTCTTTTGAAGGCTTATTGGACGAATTAAATGAGTTTAATTCGCAAGGAGACGGCTTGGTTTGGCCGGCCAAAGAGGGTCCCCACCCTCTTTGGTTTGGCCGGCCACAACAAGGAGGGAAACCAAATTATTTGGTTTAAATTATAAAATAAATCAAACGCGATTTGTTTTATAAAATTATGGATAAAGAAATTTATATAAAGAAATTTATATAAAGAGATTTATTTTCATGAAAAATAAAATAAACCTTGGATTGATTTATTTTATTTTATAAAATCAATTATGAATTAATTTTTCCATGATAAGAAAAATTTATATATTAAATTTCTTGTGAAAATTTATTCCATAATAAAAGGGGAGATGTGTTTGTTTTATTAGAAATTTAGTTATAATAAAACTTGGCATAACAGAATAATTCATAGGAAAATTTATAAGATAAATTTCTTATGAAAATTTATTCCGTTAGAAGGGAGACTTGGCGAAGGAGAGGCTACTATATAAAGGAACCAAGGCAAGGCTTGAATTCCAATCAAGAGATTAAGAAGCAAGCCCTCTCTCTCTCCTTCTCTCCCTCTACCTCCTCTAGGGCCGGCGCCCTCTACCTCCTCTAGGGCCGGTGCCCTCTCCCTCCTCTAGGGCCGGCGCCCCTTCTAGTTGCCGTGAGCCACATCCACCAAGAAGGTGCCGAAGAAGAATAAGAAGCGGGTCGCAACTCCTTCCTTCCCCGAATCTTGATTCCGTTACTTGGTGGTTAGTTTCCATCTCTCTCTCTTGATATTCTTGTCGTGCCTTTGGAGAATCTAGTAGTTCTTGTCAGCACGAAACTCGTGGCTTTGCGAAGTCATCCCGAAGAGAACTCGACGTGGACGTGAATAGAGGCGGAGCTTCCAAGGGACGCTACGGTTGGATCTCGTCCCTTTCTACGAGTTACGCGAGGTATTAAGTAAATTAGTTAACTTTCTGCAAAATTTTAAATGTATGATCATGTCTCCACAACTTAAGGTTGCATGCTAGATACGTGGTTAAAATAATTTAAGAAATTATTTATGCTAAACCTTCTGCTGCACGTAATTAAATTTTAAAATTACGAACCCGTATCCATGTCAACATGCACCCGGTCCCAACACGCTTTACCCTACCTGACTCCTTAGATAGACTTTCCTAATATACTAACAGCTCGTCCACCTTGGTACTAGGTTGTACAAGTTTCAATCAAGTCCAGATCCTTAACTAACCATTTCTAATCCTTAAGCATGGCAATTTACAGACATTAAATAAATATATAATCAAACAATCAGGGAAGCATGCAAAGTTCATCTAATAATAGAAATAATCTTTCTATATGCTCCCCCTAGATCAACACCTCGATATAGTTTATCTAGGTAGTGAATTTGATCCTTGGGGATCCAATAGTGGTTTGGTCTGACTTGATTAGTCAAGATAAGTTTTGGGACCCATGTTTAGACTCAGGTGCTAATACGATTCACAATTGAATAATACGATCTATATCGCGAGTTAGTTTTAAATCTAAGTCTGGATCGGTTGAAACGACTTTCTATTTTCTAGGAATCATATCAAGATTCTTGGAACCCAATGTAAACCGTTCTAGGGCTTCTATGAGTTCCTTGACTTGAGTTTTCAAAGAGGAATTCTCTTCCTCATGTTGTTGGACTTGAGTTGAGGTTCCTCCTTGAATTGACTCAGTCAAGGGACTTGAGTTAGCCTCCTCCTTAAGGGCTTTAACCTTTTTTTGGAGGGACTTAACCTAGACATTAGACTTAACCAACTTGCAAGATAGATATGAGATTAAATGATACAATTCGAGCTCAGAATAACTACTTATAGTGAGTCGACCTTTTTTTGGAGAGGGAGATTGATTCGTTACTTTGCTCTGGTTCCACTTCTGACTCGAACTGGGTGTCGACTTCATCTTGTGCTGCCGGTGCAAGGAGGTTTGAGTGGGCCAGTTTTTCCTCATTTGACTGCCCCGAGGAAGACTCATCCCACGTAGCTTGAAGCACCTTCTTCTGCCATTGTTTCTTTGCCTCCTTCAAGTTGGGGCATTCCGATTTGAAATATCCCTTCTTGTTGCACCCATAAGAGGTGATGTCTGCCTTGTTCTTTTGACTCATGCTTGGTTTAGTCAGATCATCCTTTGACTGAACCACCTTCTCTTTCTTCTGAACTTTACACTTTTTGTACATCTTCTGAACTAGATTTACTAGTTTGGTGTAGTCGATGTCCTCATTGTTGGAATCTAAATCAGAGTCAGCATAGGATTTGGGTTGCGACTTTTTCTTCTTGAATTTTCTTCAACCAAAGCGATACCTTTCTTGGTCGAAGCAGTATTAGTTTGCTCATGAATTTCAAATTCAAAAAATATTTCATCTAACTTGATTAATGAAAGATCCTTGGAAACCTAATAAGCATCTACCATGGATGCTCACAAGGTATTCCTTGGAAAAGAATTTAGTGCATACCTTACGATATCACGATTTTCTATTTTGAGGCCAATCATGTAGAGGTCGTTCATCAGTTCCTAGATGCGAGCGTGTAGTTGGGCAGCAGTGTCTCCTTCATGCATTTTCATATTATACAACTTGTTTAATAACAAATCACGCTTGCTTACCTTTGTGTGGGAGGTTCCTTCGTGGTGTTCAATCAATTTTCTCCACAACTCCTTCGCGCTGTTAAAGGGGTCTGTAAGTACCCCGATTAGTTTTGATGTGATCAACTAAGTCAAGTTAGATCTTGATTGTGTTTAATCCCTGTGTCTAATTGTGCAAGAGCTTAGGAGCACAGAAAGTCGAACGGAAGACGTAACAAATGAGAAGGATGACACGAGAAGGGAGCCGATGGGCTCGATGCATCCAAGGGAAGAAAAGACTACGAAAGAGTACATCGGTGGACGAGAAGGGCATACGAGGAGGAAGTCTATTCAAGGAGAAGGCCAAAGTCAGGTTCGGGTGAGCCTAACTCTGTGTAAGTACCCCAGGTAAGTTTTGATACGGTCAACCTAGTCAAAGTTAGGTCCTGTTGGTATTTGATCTCTGTGTCTAAGTGTGCAGGAGCTTAGGAGCATAACAAGTCGAACGAAGATGCAGCGGTCAAGAAGGATGATACAGGAAGGGAGCCGATGGGCTCGGTGCATCGGAGGGACGTGGAGGTCTGCGGAAGAGTACACCAGTAGAGTGAGAAGGACGCGTGCGATGCCCGAGGGATGAGAAGCCGGGAGCAAACACGTTTGAGGAGAAGACCAGAGAAGGGTTCAGATGAGCCCAACTTTGGAAGGCCCGAGATCACCTAGAAGCCCAACGCTGAAGACTGGTCAATGAGCGGTTTACTAATCAAACCGGGCACCCGAGTCAAACTCTGGCTCTCATGTATGGGGGCGCCCCAATTCACTTGGGTGCCTGTGTTCCCGGGCGTTCGAAATAACTCAGGCGCTCGTGTGACCATACTTCATCCAAAAAGTAGCTATTCGGCGACCGTTGCGACGTGGATAAGTATTGACCACGTGTTAGGCGCCCGTATATACTCAGGCACCTGAGAAGCGCCACGTCAGCACTTCGATAAAGTTTCACAGGAGCTATAAATAGACCCTCTAACTCAGTTCATTTCAACAATTCACTTGTAACAAAATCTTCTATTGTTCTTTTTATTCTTTCTCTGAGTTCTCAACTGTGTAAGAGGCTTGTCTACCCACAAGGAGTATTCTGGAGATTGTGTTATATTTGCCTTGGATTAGCAACCACCCAGGTTGCAACCAAGTAATTCTTTTGTGCCTCTTTTCTTGCTTAGTTATTTTATTTATGTTATTTATTTGTGATAACTGACATCTATCTTTGTTTAAGAAAGAACAAAAGATCGGGTTTTATTTTTCAGGGGCAATTCACCCCCTCTTGCTAACCGCACAATCCCTACAAGTGGTATTAGAGCAAGGATGCTCCAGAAGAACTAACCACCAACTGAAGCAAATACAAGATAGTTGGACCAGTCATCAACTGCCAAAATTCGAGGGGGAATTCGCTATGTTGAAAAAGCGAATGCAGGTATTCTTTAAAACTGATTTTGAATTATTATTAATCATGAAAAATGATTTTGTAGCTCTCAAGAATAAGGACGGCAAAGACAAAGAAGAACACCTGTGGACAAAGAATGAGCAAGCAGATTTTGTGGCAAATGGAAAAGTAGTGTTCCATCTACTAACCGTACTACCCGCACAAGAAGTCAATCAAATCGGGACCTACGAATCAACGAAGGAACTTTAGGAAAAGTTCTTAGAACTCCACGAAGGTACCTCCTATGCTAAACTAGAAAAAAGAGATTTGCTTCGGAATTAACTCAACAATCTCTGAATGAAAGAAGGTGAGTCAGTAGCCTAATTGCACGCAAAACTCAAAGAACTAATCATGAGACTCAACAAACTCAGAGAGTCCGTATGTAATCACGACTCACAAAGGTATGGTCTCAACGCCTTCCTGAGAACCCCGGACTGGACTTCCATAGTCGACGCATACTACATCTCTAAGGATCTTGAGGTAAGTACCTTAGAGCAATTATTTTATACATTAGAACTTCATGAGTCTCAGTACGCAGGAAAGAAAAAGATGAACAACATCACCCTAAGCACGAGAAAGATCCAACACGAGGAGGAATCATCAGATAATGAAGAAGAAACAACGTATATGGTAAGGAAGCTAAATAAATATTGTAAAGCTAAAAAGTTTAATAATGCGTAGGGTAAGAGACAAAGGAAGATTCACTATTACAACTGTGAGGAAGAAGGATACATTTAGGAGAACTGCCCAAGACTCAAGGTAAACAAATCAAAACACAAAACCTGAAGGTCACATGGGACGAATCCTCATTAGATGAGTTCAAACTCAAACAACATGCCGGACTAGCGCTGATAGCCACCCACCAAGAAGAAAGCCTAAATGAAGGGGGAGCCACATCAGAAGAAATCAACGACGAGGGGGGAGCTTCGGATTTCGAACATGATATGGTAAGTAAGGTATGCCTTCTATCTCTCGATCAACTTTACTCTGAAATTAAAGCAATGACCAAATCCCAATGTAAGTTGAAATTTAAGAATGAACAATTAAAAAGAAAGTTAGATTCTGCATGCCCTTTAGAAATGTTTGATAAATTGAAATTAGAAAATGAGAAATTGAAAGCTCAAATAGAGAAATTGGAAAATAACCATGCTTGTAAAAATTTAAATTGTTTTCAAAATTTAAATATTCACTATTTTGAAAAACTTAATTGGTATATAAGGAACCATAGGGGCCAAATTACAAAAGTGTCCAGAAACTATATTTCCATGAAATATTTGATAAAGTAGGAATTGTTTTGGATCCTAAAATCTATGCTCGAATGTTAGTTTTTTTTGTTTGTAAATTGATACATTATTAGCCATTTTTTAAAATCTTTTTCGAATAGTTATTTTTAAGAAAAATTGAGTTTCAATTTTTTATGTGATAGACTTCACATTTATCTATCAATAGATTTTTTTGACCATAAATATATTTTTATAAATTTTTGTAAGAAAATCATTTTTTAAATTTGAAAATACTTAAAAAATTAATTTTTGCAAATCCAATTTTTCGGGTTATGTAGACTATCTTTTGAATCTAGGGAACAATTTTCAACCTTTTTTTTTGTTGAAATGTAATTTTATAAATTATTTTTTTAAAAATTATCAACTCAGGATTCAAAATTATTTTTTTATTGTTAGTAAATTTAAGCATTTTTCTAAAATAAAAGATAAATTTTTATAAATTCTTTTCTAAAATTGGAGAATTAATTTCAAAAATACTCTTAGACCGATTTTTGACCAACCAAATTTTTGGGCGACTAAACGTTCCCTTTGACGTACTCAAATAAATTTTCAAAAATTTTGAGTGAGTGGATAATTTTATATATTTTTTTAAATCACATTTTTAAAGATCTTTTATCTTCTAAGTCATTTTATCCCTTAATTTGTTTTTTTATGTGATTAAAGGGGGAGAGATAGGATTTAAGTTAAGGGAAGGTTCAAATTGCATATTTTATCACATTAAATATTTCAAATATTATCACTTGTTTATAAGATTTAAGTTAAGGGAAGGTTCAAATTATAAATTTTATCACTTTAAATATTGCAAATCTTATCACTTATTTTTTATTTACATTTTTGTTTGTGGTTAACCCTAACTTAATTCGGGTTGATGCATATAAAAAAGAGAGAGATTGTAAGTGTCCCGGGTAAGTTTTGATATGGTCAACTGAGTCAAAGTTAGGTCATGTTGGTATTTGATCCCTATGTCTAAGTATGTCGGAGCTTTGGAGCACAGGAAGTCTAGCGGAAGACGTAGCGATCGAGAATAATTGCATGGGAAGGGGGACAACGAGCTTGGTGCATCCGAGGGATGCAGAGGTCAGCGGAAGAGTATGTCGGTGGAGTGAGAAGGATGCGCGTTATGTCCGAGGGATGAGAAGCCGGGAGGAAGCATGCTCGAGAAAAAAGCTAGAGAAGGGTTCGGGCGAACCCAACATTGGAAGGCCCGAGACCACCCAGAAGCCCAACGCTGAAGATTGGTCAACGAGTCGTTGACCAATCAACCCGGGCGCTCGAGTTAAACTCGGACGCCCGTGTTCCTAGGCGCCCGAAACGACTCGGACGCCCGTGTGACCATACTTCATCCAGAAAGTAGTTATTTCGCGGCCGTTGCAACATGAATAAGCATTGACCACATGTCAAGCACTCATATGGACTCGAGTGCCCGAGAAGCGCCACATCAGCACTTCGATAAAGTTTCACGGGGGCTATAAATAGACCCATGAACTCAGTTTATTTCAATAATTCACTTATAACGAAATCTTCTATTGTTTTTTTTATTCTTTCTCTGAGTCCTCAACAATGTAAGAGGCCTCTCCGCCTACAAGGAGTATTTTGGAGATTGTGCTACATTTGCCTTGAATTAGCAACCAACCAGGTTGCAACCAAGTAACTCATTTGTGCCTCTTTTCTTTTGCTTAGTTATTTTGTTTATGTTATTTATTTGTGATAACTAACATCTATCTTTGTTTAACAAAGAATAAAAATCGGGTTTTATTTTTCAGGGGCAATTCACCCCCTCTTTCTAACCGCACGATTACTACATTGGTTGGCCGAAAATCACCCAAGAGGGTGAAGATGGAGAAAATTCAACATGGATATTGACTTTGATCAGATGGTCAACTGAGGCACCTCAATTGAGAAGATGCTTCAGTTGAGGAGAACAACTCTGCGCAAAAGGTAATTGAGGCACCTCAGTTTGTACCTGAGGTGCCTTAGGTTGGATCTAAGGCACCTCATGTTGGAACTGAGGAGTCTCAGATTAAAAATTATACCGTTGGTAGCATGAATAAATGTTTATCCATCTGAGGTGCCTCATATCACAACTGATGCGCTTAGGTCCACGTCAGCACAACGGTAACTTCAGTTTTCAGGCTATAAATAGCCCCTAGACCTAGGAAGAAAGAACAACTTGTATTTAATTTTCCAGTCATTCTATGAGCTTTTCAAGATTGTATGAGGCTTCTCCACCTACAACAAAGGAGACTTTTAGTACACTTTCACTGCCTTGGATTAGCAACTATCTTGGTAGTAAACAAGTAACTTTGAGTCTCTTCTTTTATAGTTGTTGATATTATTTATGTTTATTTTAACTGCTTAGACTAATCTCTTCATCTTTGCAAAGAGTTAGCAAAAGATATAGTTTTTATTTGTAGGGCTATTCACCCTCCTCTAGCTAGCCTGGACGGGATCTACAAGTGATATCAGATCCCAACCACTTCAGGAGGACTAACCACTACCTATAGCAATAAGATGATGGCTGGAACTAGCATTCATTCGCCAAAGTTTGAGGAGGAGTTCGCGACATGGAAGAGAAAAATGGAGGTATTCTTTAGAATCGATTTTGAAATTTTATTAATAATAAAATATGATTTTGAAGTACCCAAGATGAGAATAATAAGATAAAAAAAGTGCATCTCTGGAGCAAGAAGCAATAGTCAGACTCTGTAGCCAACACCAAGGTAGAATTCCACCTGTTGACAGTATTACCACTTCAAGAAGTCAATCGTATCGACATTTATCACTCGGCAAAAGAACTCTGGGAGAAGTTCTTAGAGTTTCATGAAGGCACATCAGAGGCGAAGTTAGCATGATGAGATCTGCTTTGGAACCAACTAACCAACCTTTGAATGGAAGAAGAAGAGACGGTAGCTCAATTGTATGTAAAGATCAAGGAGCTAATCACCGGACTCACGAATCTCAGAGAATTGGTAACTAACCGAGATTCGTTAAGGTATGCTTTGAATGCTTTTTTGAGAACTCCAGAATGGACGTCAATAGTCGACTCCTATTTCATCTTTAAAGACCTCGAGGTATGTACTCTAGAAACATTATTTTCGACCTTCGAACTTCATGAATCTCAATGTGTATGAAGGAAAAGTAAGGTGGACAATATCACCCTAAATACGAGGATGATCGAATCAGATTCGGAGTTTTCAGCTGACGAAGAGGAAACAACATATGTGGTAAGAAAAATTAAATAAAATATTTAAATCAAACAAGTTTTCTAAGATGCAAGGCAAGAAACACTCTCCAAAAAAGAAGTAAGTCAGATGCTGCCACTGTGACGAAGAAGGTCACATCAAGGATCACTACCGAAAGTTAAAGAACAAAAAGGAGAAAGAAATCAAGTCCAAGCATAAGAACTTGAAAGCGACGTGGGATGATTCATCATCAGATGAATATGAGATTGAAGCCTACATCGGACTTGCACTTATGGCAAGTCATCAAGAAGAGGACGACGAAGTAACCACCTTCGACAAGAGCATTGATGAAGTAGGAGATTCGATAAAAGAAAGCAACGATGAAGGGCAACATCCAGTTTCAGACACGACGATATGGTAAGTGAGGTATGCAAATTTCCTCCCAACAAAATGCATTCAGGTATTAGATCCTTGTTTTAATCTTTATGTAAATTAAGGACGAAAAAGGTAGAATTGAAAAAGAAATTAGTCCTTTCATGTCCTTTGGAACTATATGATCATATAAAGCATGAAAATGAAAAATTAAAAGAATAAATAGAAAAATTAGAAAAAGATCTTGCATGCTTAAATACTTTTTCTTTTAAAAAGAATATTAGATATACTGGAGGATTAAATTGATATTTGAAAAACCATAGGGGCCAAATTATAAAAGTGCTTAAGAACTATATTCCACCTAAACTTTTTGATAAATCTAGTAGATAGAAACTTATATTAGGTTCCAAAATCTTGCTTATCCTATTAAAATTGTTTGCATGCTATAATTTAGATTATTTCCCAGAATTGAATAAATTACTTGTAGAATTTAAATTAATTGAAAAATCTTTTGAAAGAATGTTTGATTAAATTTAATTGCTTGAAATATTTCTATGATAGATAATCATGTTATCTGCTTACAGATTTTTTTTTCAAAATTATTTGATTGTCTTGCAAATTTTTATGAATTTTTGTTTGAAAATCAAATTTATAAATATAAAAATCTATAGAAAATTATTTTTGAGAAATCTAATTTTTCTGAAAGTATTCATTTTATTTTGACAAATAAGAAAAAGTTTCACATTTTTTTAGTAAAATTCTAATTCTAAAAACTATTTTTCAAAACTTCTAAGTTTTGTTATGAAAATTATTTTTTCAACACTTATAAAATTTACTTTATACTAAAATTTTTTATAGAGTTGAGTTTGCTGATTTTCTACTTTGGATAAAATTTTAAGGATTAGTAGAAACATTTTTATAAATTTCTTATAAAAAATTGTATTGTTAAAATACTTGGAAAACTCTTTTTGACAATTCCAATTTTTAAGGATCTCTACGCTATATTTTGAACATTTTAAAAAAAAGTATCAAGATTTTTTTCAAGTCAAAAATGAGTTTTCAAAGAAAAACTACTTTCTAAAGTATTTTTGTTTACCGCTTAGAAAGTTTTTTTCTCATGTTTTTACCCCGTATTTTTGATGTGATCAAAGGGGACTCTTAATTGTATTATTTCTTGTACTCAATTCATATTTTATTTTATTACTTAAACAATGTTATGTGTTTTTTTTTTGTTGTGTTTATCCTAACTTAACTTGGGTTGATGCACATTAAGAAGGGGGAGATTGTAAGTACCTCGTGTAGTTTTGATGTGATTAACTAAGTCATGTTAGGTCCTGGTTGTGTTTGATCCCTCTATCTAAGTAAAGGAAGTCAAACGGAAGACACAACAAATGAGAAGGATGACACGGGAAGGGAGCTCACGGGTCGGTGCATCTGAGGGATGCAAAGACTGCAGAAGAGTACATCGGTTGATGTGAAGAGCATGCGGGGAGGATGCCTATTCGAGGAGAAGGCCGAAGTCGAGTTTGGGTGAGCCTAACTCTAGTTGGTCGGAAATCACCCAAGTGGACAAAGATGGAGAAGTTAACATAGTTGTTGACTTTTACCAGATGGTTAACTGAGGTGCCTCAGTTGCTTGAGAAGACCTCAATTGAGGAAAACAACTCTACACAAAAGCAAAACTAAGATGCTTCAGTTTGTACCTGAGGTGCCTCAAATCAGAACTAAGATGCCTCAAGTCAGAACTGAACCACCTCAAGTTGGAGCTGAGGTACCTCAGATTAAAAATTATCAACAGCTTACCGTTGGCAGCGCGGATAAAAGTGCATCCATCTGAGGCACCTCAGATCATAACTGACGCGTTATAGGTCCATGTTAGTACAACACTAACTTCAGTTTTTGGGCTATAAATAGCCTCCTAGACCTAGGAAGAAACAACAACAACTTGTATTTAATTTCCTAATCATTCTGTGAGCTTTACAAGATTGTAAGAAGCTTCTCCGCCTACAATGAAAGAGACTTTAGTGCGCTTTTCACTGCCTTGGTTTAGCAACCATCTTGGTTGCAACCAAGTAACTTTGAGCCTCTTCTTTTATAGTTGTTGATATTATTTATGTTTATTTTAACTGCTTAGACTAATCTGTTTGTCATTGCAAAGAGTTAGCAAAAGATATAGTTTTTATTTGAAGAACTATTCAACCTCCCCTTCTAGCGGGTCTGGACGGGACCTATAGGGCTGACGCGGTTAAGTTCTTCTTTGGTAAGACCACTGTTAAATACCGAATTTTAAGGGGTTGAAAAGGTGAATTTCGAAAATTTAGGGACCTAGTTGTGAATAGCGAATCTTGGAGGGCCTTTTTGCAAAAAGGCCAAAAACTAATATAAACCCCTAAAAATCCCTAACTTCCCATTGCTCTTCCTCTGCCCTAGCCGCCGCTCGCCGCCGCAGTGCACGCGAGCGGTTTCCGCCTCAGTGACGCCGTCGCTTCTCCCCGACATCGCCGCCGCGCCTACCCTTCATCTCCTTCTCCTTCCTTTTCTCCTCACGCGAACAAGCCTACAACAGCCTTCCCTCGCGCGAGACCCTAGCCGTCGCCTCTTCCTCGCGACAGCTACCGCTACGATTCCTCCTCTCCATTGCAACATCGACTAGCGCCAGAACTCCCTCAGTGACCTCTTGTTCCAGTATTTTTGTTTTCCTCCTCACTGACGCAAGAAGGTCGTCGGCGATGTAGGGATCCTCGGGGTTCCTCGCTGGCATGACACGGAACATCTAGGGTTAGTGAGGGAATACAGAGGAAAAAGGGATTTTGGCCTGGTTCACCAATTGGGGGTTAAGCTGTCAGGTTCAGGACATTCGCACTGTCGCAAGTTCAGGTAAGATCTGATTTGGCTTACTGTATATCTCTGATGAATTACCATTAGATCCTATGGTTTCAAGTCGGTGCCAAGAGCCACTTGTATGGAAATTTTGATACAAAGTCGGCCTTAAATTTGTATTTCCAGTAGGTTGGTCTAATCGTGGACTGTGAGGGTTGTCGGAGTGGCATTTTCTTCCTCAACTCTATTTTGATCGGTAGGGATTGGCTATCATTCAGGTAAGGACTTGGATTTGGTCTGTTGAGTAGTTTGGTTTCTATAAATGAAGATAGAATGTGTAGGTTTTCCATTGGATTTAAGATTCATTGTTGTAAATCTGTGTTTCTAGAATCTAGTATTTTGTTTACTTGGAGGAGATCCTCTATTATGGTTCTTACTGCCATGTATTCATTGTGGTGTTGGATATGGGTTCTGTGGTGGATGTGTTTCGGTGAGTTGTCGTGAATACCATGTGTGGGAAGAGTGGCTGGGGTTAATGTTTCCTTTGAGTTTTCTAATTTGCTAAGAGTTGGATATTTACTCTTTTCTTTGGATTAGTTTTGGGTGATGAATGTAGAGCCATGATGGGGTTTGGTAGAGGTGAATCTCAATCTTGATGAGTTAGTTTAATTGAGACTAATCATTAAACTAAGGGTTAATGAATGGATAATACAATTAGAACGAATCCTAATTAAATTTGAAAATCTAGTTTGACATGTTGCTATGTGTTAAAGTAGCTAAGTTGTGCTTTCGATACAGGACCTTGACTTTGGATTCGTCAGTTGATCGCGGGAGGTTCTGTTCGTATACGTTTTTCAATAAAAGGCGGATATTTCTCCTTTGTACTCGAGTAGTTCTTTTACCTTAAAGCATGGCTAGTTTATGTCTTATAGGTTGCTTGACCTTGTTCTTTGTCGTTATTTAAAACATCGCCGTTGAGACTTATTCTTCGTTGATCTTCGAGTATTCCAAATTCATTTCTGTACAGTCCTCTGTTGATTTTCTGTTCTGTAAAGTACCGCTTGTACGCGGGTACTTAGAAGTTCATTAAACCCCAGATAGGTTTATTTGGCATTAGAAAATACCTTACCTAGTAGTGTAGGTGCATAATCATTGGTTTTGATTTTTGGTTGATTGTATTGATGCATCGTGCATTCGTTGGATTTTATTGCATCGTTGTTTCTTCGGTTGTTCGTGCATCGTATATCATGCACCATACTTGCACGTTGCATACTAACGACTGTTGGCTTACATTTGGTTAAGCCGTCGTTAGTCATATTGTTGCTCGATTCACTCAACCACATGTTGTCATGGTAGTGGTTGGAGTGCGAGTGTTTGTCCTGTCATGCCAGACAGTGACACCCTCACCGTTATTTTAGAGGGATGAGTGATAAGTGTCATTTTGTTGATCATTTTATATGTTTAAATCTGTGTTTTACCCATATTTTACTTGTGTAATTGTGGATTTACCCTAGGTTCTATGATTTATATTCTTTTTGGACTTTATTACAAATTTTGATATTTTCGAGTTGTTTTGTCACTAAATTTTTGATCTACTTTTGTAGGCTTCAAATGATCAGGGACCTAGGTAATGTTGGATCAAAGTTGAGTCAAAAGTGGACTGGATCAAGTAATCAAGCTCCGATTCATTTGGACCGTCCGATGTAAGAACGGTTAGATCTAGACCATCTGAGAACTTTTGATCAATCTGAACTGGGGTTAAGTCTAATCAAGTGATCAGACCAAGATCTGAAGATTTCAGCTCAATCGGAGATCATTTGACCGTTGGATCACGATTAGAGAGATCTAGACCATCCATTCAAAGTCCAAGGTGATCTGAGCCATCCGCTACAGATCTGGCAGATCCGAGCTACCACGAGGATGATCCTGACCTCTGATCAAGATCTGGAAATTTTGAATCAAATCGGGCGAGGATCCACCGTTGGATGAAGCGGGATTAATCTCAGCCGTTCAAATTAAATGGGTTAAGTTTAAATTGAAAATTCCCTCGGCAGATCTGGTTGTCGCGTCTTCGCCGCAGCTCAGTTTTTCTCCGTTTCTTCAGCGTTCTTCGCGAGTTCTTCATCTGGAGGCGTGATCACTTCAACTCGAGCTCATCCTTGAGTGACAGCAAGGAATCGAGTTGATTTCTTAGCTTAATTTCGTTTCTTAGCTGCAATTTCATTTGTGCCATTTCGTTTCTGTAATTTGTATCAAATGAATCGTTTTCTTGTATGGATCATTTCATTCTCAATTCGAGGCTAATCCTTGAGTGACAGCAAGGATTCGTGAGCTGAGATGAGGGATTGAGGCTTAGTCTAAGCGCATTCCTTGTGTTTTAGTTGTAATTTCAATTACTGCATTTATTCATATTACAGTTTCGTATCAGCAGTTGTTAGAATTCCTTTTCTGAATTTTTCCAGCTTCAATTAGGTTTTATACTGCAAGTAGATTAGTTAGTGAGCTTGTTAATGCACAATAGTTTGCAATCTCAATTTAATTCTCCTTTCATTGCTTGCGTATCAAGTGGTCACTGTGTTCAGCCCTGTTTTCTGCATTCCCATTTAATTTCTGAACTCGTATCAGTGAATTTAGCTTATTGAGTTGTTCCTGCATTTACTAGAGTTCCAATTCTGCATTTTCACTAGTTCGATTACTTGTTTAGTGAATGATTGCTCTCATTTCAGTTTGAAATTTTGTTGTCCGTGCCATTTTTCTGTTTCATTCATTTCGTGCAGGTTCATTTTCAGAATCTGCAGTTTTTTTTTCCAAGTTCAGTTTATATCCATCTTTGATTCCCGAAATTAGAGTTAACATTTAAAAGAACTCATGCATACAGTTTCAGCTTGCTTCACAATTTGATCACTTCTGAATTCCATTCCATTTCTACATTAGGTTTAAGCTCTTGCATTAAGTTTCAGTTTTACTCTGCGTATCAGTCAATTTTGTATCAGTTTAATGTTGTTCTGCATATCAGCTGTAATTGATAGTCCAAGCTCTCAATTTGTCATTGCATCATTGCTTACCATTGTCTAATACCTGTATTTTCATCTCTGCTTTCGAATGTGCTACAATTTCAGCTGATTTGTTTCAACTTTTTTTTGTTTGCATTCAGGTAATACTCTTAGCAGCTGACTTTTAATTTCTGTACTCAGTTTACATTCTTGCATTCCAATCTGCTCAGTTCTTGCTTTATTATGGCTTTGTTTCATTTACCTAGGAGATCATGTCCCTGATGGTTTAGTTTCCCATACAGAACTGATCAGCTAGCATGTTTTATATAGAGCATTGCTCTTGCCTTAGTTTCAATCCAAATTCAGTTACTTGTTGGTTAAATTTTCTTAGCAATTTGAATTGCTTTGGTTATCAGATTCATTTCCGAATTCAGCTACTTACATTAGTTAAAGAAACTCAGAATTAGTTGAGTTTACTGGTAGCTATTGTTTGTCAAGTTCATTTAGTTAAGTTTACTTACTTTGCATTGAATTTTCATTTCTCATTACTAAACCAAACCCATTTTTATTTGAAACCCATAAACATTAACGACACATAAACGCGAGTTTGAATCACACAACTTGAACTAGCCCCCGAGAAAAATACGACCTGTGGCCCCTTTACTACGCTTTTCTTCTTTGATTGCAAAAAGGGTTCCAGCTTTCATTTATAAATTTCTAAATTCTGATGGATCCACACTCGTGACAACTTTAATCTAGTAATTTGGGTCCATCAAATTTTTGGCGCCGTTGCCGGGGAAATTACTAGTTGAGTTGTTTGATTTTTGCTTGTGTATTCATTTCATATTTTTCTTGATCTATTTTTCTTGCACTTACTGCTATATCATCTGATTTGATTCTATTTGATTCATTTTTCTCTATACTTGTACTGCGATTTGTTCTTGTTTTTTATGACCAGGTCTACAGGTGGTAATCTTGAGGATTTTGACCCTGAGATTGAGAGGACTTTCAGAGCTAGGAGGAGCCAGCTCAGTGTTTCAGAGGCTTTTGATATTATTCCTTCTCAGTCTATTCCTACTTATTCAGTTGATCAGATGGCAGACCACCAAAAGACTATGAAAGAATTGGCAGCACCAGATGCTTCATTCCAGTATTCTAGCATTGCCTATCCAGAGCTGGGTGGAGATTTTGAGCTCAGATCTGGACTTATTCATCTTTTGCCTAAGTTTCAAGGTTTATCTGGGGAGGATCCAAACAGACACTTGCATGAGTTTCATGTTGTTTGCTCCACTATGAAGCCTCAGGGTATTTCAGAGGAAGACATCAAGCTGAGGGCTTTTCCTTTTTCTTTGACTGGAGCAGCTAAGGATTGGTTTTACTATTTACCTACTGGGCATGTGTCTAGTTGGATTTCCATGAAGAAGGCTTTCTTAGAAAAATATTTTCCAGCCTCCAGAATAGCAATTATCAGAAAAAGTATCTGTGGCATTCAGCAGATAGTGGGAGAGACACTCTATGACTACTGGGAAAGATTCAACAAGCTTTGTTCAAGTTGCCCCCAGCTTCAGATCAGCGAGCAGCTTTTGATTCAGTACTTTTATGAGGGACTCTTACAGATGGATAGGATTTTGATTGATGCTGCAGCTGGAGGGGCCCTAGTGAACAAAACCCCACATCAAGCCAGGGAGCTTATTTCAAATATGGCTGAGAACTCACAACAATTTGGAAGCAGGGCATTATCTACTAGAGGGGTTAATGAAGTTCAAGGGGTTCCTAATGATCAAAAGGAGATTAGTAGTGCATTGTTAGAACTCACATCAGCTGTTAAGCAAATGGGTCTTCAGATTTCAAGTAAAAATTCAATTCCTTCAGCACCTCTACAATCAAGTCAAATGGTGATGAGTGTATGTGGTATTTGTTCTAGCAAGGAACACACTTCAGATTTATGTCCCAACCTACAACAAGATGAGTCAGTAGCAGCTTTGGTTAGGGGACAATTTCAAGCTAGGAACAATCCATACTCTCCCACTTACAACCCCGGGTGGAGGGATCATCCAAACTTGAATTATGGGAATTCTTTTTGCCAACAAGGCCCACCACAACAACAATCACAGCAACCCCAACAAATGTTTCAGCAAGTTCAGCAGCAGCCCCAACAATCACAGCCACAAAACCAGCAAATTCAGCCCCTAAATCAGCCTTTCCAACAACAATTTCAGCAGCCATTTCAAGGGTTTCAACAAGGTTTTCAAGGGAATTTGAGTTATTCACAGCCATATCAACCTCCACAGCAACAAGTTCAACTATTACAACCTACTACCTCCTCATTTCAAGGTCAATCAAGGAATTATTCTAACCAAGGAGGCTATGGAAGCTCAAGTGGAGGAAATTTGTCCCAACAGAGGGTTGAGGATATGTTTCAACAGATGATGCAGCAACAACAAGCTCAACAACAGCAGATACAACAAATGCTCCAACAACAACAACAACAACAACAACACACTCAATATCTTGAGAAACAAATTGGGCAAATGGCTAGTAACATAAATCAAAGCAAAGCTCAAGGATCAAGTCTACTACCTTCCCAAGCTGTTACTAACCCTAAGAGGAATGTTAGCGCAATTTATTTGAGAAGTGGGAAGGTTGCATCAACTCCAAATGACCCAAGAGCAGATTTTTCTGAAAACAGGGCAGCATCTTCATTTCCAGCCCAAATCAGTGCCGAAACCACTCCAAATTCAGTGGATACCACCCCTAGCTCGTGCCCAACTTCTTCATCTAGCAATCCTCCAATTTTGGTGGAAAACGAAGCACAAATCAGTGGCGAGACAGATTCTACAACAGCTCCAAAAAATAGGGCAGCAACTCAAAAATCAGCCCCACCCATTTCGGTTCATGAGGAGGAAGTTTCTATTCCTTTGCCTTTTCCAAATGGGAGAACTCCAACCAGAAGACAAGGGGAAGAGGAGAAAGCAAAAGAGTACAACGAATTGGTAAAACTTTTTAGTAAAGTTGAAATTAATGTACCCTTGCTGACAATGATTAAACAGGTTCCTAAATATGCGAAATTTTTGAAAGATCTTTGTGTTAACAAGAGAAAGCTTAAGGAGAATGAAATGGTCAGCATGGGGAAGAATGTTTCATCACTCATCCATGCCATACCTCAGAAGTGTGAAGACCCTGGCATGTTCACTGTATCTTGTGAGATTGGAAGTACCATGCTACATGATGCCATGCTTGATCTAGGAGCTTCTATTAATGTCATGCCCAGGACAGTCTTCCAGATGCTTGGCATTGGACCTCTACAGAGCACTGGAGTTGTGATTCAGTTAGCAGACCGGAGTCAGACCCGCCCGGCAGGAGTAATTGAAGATGTGTTAGTTAAAGTGAAAGAATTGATTTTCCCTGCGGACTTCTACATCCTAGACATGGAGGGAGAGTACCTTGCACGTAGATCCCCACTTATCCTTGGAAGGCCTTTTCTGAAGACTGCAAGAACTAAAATTGATGTATATGCTGGCACCCTTTCGATGGAGGTGGGAGACACAGTGGTCCAGTTTAGCATTTTTGATGCCATGAAGGATCCTAAGGGGAATCGTTCTATTCTGAGCATAGACACCGTAGATGAGATTGTTGAGGCACCGTTCATTGCTGATGATGGTATTTTTGACATAGTGAGAGGAGAGATGGTTTCAGAGGAGGATTTACCTGATTTTTCTTGTTTTGTATTTTGTGATGATATTGTTTTTGATAGCCCTATTCTTTTTAATGATGTTGTTGCAGACATTACTCAGGAGGCATGCACAGGAGATTATTCTATAGGTGTAGGGGATTGCACAGAGCCCCTGGGACCACCACCACCTTCAGAAAGTGTAGGGACTTGCATGATTGGAGCAAGTACCCAAGGATCACCTATTCTAGTTGATTGTTCACCAGATTTTGAGCCCGAGATGGAGGTATTTCTTGTAGATCCAATAGACATTTCTCATCCAGATCAGGTAAGTATTTCTTCTTTTCCTTTAGAGAATTTTAGGGAGATGTCTAGATTTGCATGTGAAGAATATCTTGATTCATCATTTGTGAAAAATAATTGTGAAAATTCTTTAGAGGTACCCAGGCTTGATTTTATGCATTGTTATGATATTCATGAGACAGATTATGCTAAAATTGATTTTGAAAAATTTTTAGAGCCTGAAATTGAAATTGTTTATTGTGAAGAATCTCTGGCTATCTCTTATGCTGAAATTGAATGTGAAAAACTTCTAGAGGTACCTGAGATTGATTTTATGGATTGTGAAACTTTTCTTGATATACCTCAAGTAGAATATGCTTGTGAAAAATTCATTGAGGTACCCAAAATTGACTTTATTGGATGTGATGCATTTTTAGATACATGTTATGTAGAGATTGATGATATTGCATTTTTATCTTACCCTGCACGCTTGAGGAAGGTTTTACATGGTTTTGCAGGGTCTCAGAGATTTCTTGAGTGGGTTCTACATCTAGACAGTCTTCAACCACCTGGGAGATTTTTCAAAAAGAATAAAGAGGGAGGAGATGAACTTGCTTTAACTTATAACACTCCACCTCAGAAGTGGCTATTGTATTTAAATCACCTTCGGCCACCTGGACATTTTATTGTGAAGAATAAGTGTGGGGGAGTGATGCAAAATAAAATTGAGCAAATGAAGGAAATTGTTTTAGCTACTCCTACTCCTCCACTACCAAGATGGAGATTATTTCTTGATAGACTCCGACCGCCAGAAATAAAAGGGAGTTTACTTTTTCTTGCATTTTCTTTCATTGCTATTTTCCTCTTTATGCTTGCTAGAAGTAGAATTTTCTTTTGAAATGAATTCTTGCTAATAAATGCATGAGTAGAGTAGAATTAATAAATAGGCATTAAAAATACTATTTTATGTCTTTTGGCACTTTTCCTTGATTAATAGAAATAAATGTATCCCTTTAGGTTATTTTCATAGCATTTTAGAGTCTTTTGAAAACAAATTAAATTTGGTTGTTAAAACTTAGGATTTGAGCTCATGGATGAAATCTTGGATGCTTGAGTACTACTTGGCCATGGATGCTTGATTGAGGACTTGAGATGAATAATTTTTACCTAGTGAGGGTTAGCCTTATTTTTGTGAAACATACATGTGATTGTACTCTAGAACTTGCTTAGGTTCTTTCAAAATCATATTTCAATGTTTAGATCACTTCTATAGAGGCTAATAAATTTGTTTACCTTTCCATGTCAATTTTTGGCAAAAATCATGTTCATTCTATTTTCTTTCCTTATTTCCTATTCCTAACCATGCTTTCTAGGGACTTGTTTGTTTGGAGATGTTCTTTGATGTTATTTTGCCCGAGACGGACAAAAGATTAAGTGTGGGGGAGTGGATAGTGTGATGGAAACATTTGAAAAAAAAAAGTTCATTTCATTTTTGAGTTGAAGCCAAAAATTGCCAATTGGAGTGGAGTTTGGTATCAAGATCAAGCAAGAAGAAGTAGTTAAGGGATACAACAGTTGAGGCATCTAGATTCTTGCTCATTCTTTGAAAATCAAAGGAAAACAAATGGTAAACAATGAAAAAAAAAATCTGCAAAAGAGAGGAAGTAATTAGCACGCAAATGAAGAGGATGTATCAAAATTTGCATTGGTACATGTTTCGGCCATGATATTAGAGGATGAATTGCAGCTGTGATAACTTGAAGTCAATGCAGGAATTATTTGCCAAGTCAAATTCAGTTGAAGAAGGAAGGAAAAGGGTTCTTGTGAGGCATTAGTTTGATCAAAAACAGATTTAGATTGATTTGAATTGAAAGAAAATGCAATGAACTGAATCTGTGAGTGTGGAATGATACAATCTGAATTTGGAGCAAGCTGTGAAGTGCTGAAATTATTGGGAAGCTGAAAAATAGGAAACAGTTTGAAAAAAAAATAGAAAAAAAAGTTTGTATCAATTTGAAGTTGATTGTGCCATGGATGGAATTTGAATTCGCTGAGCTGAAATTCTCAAGTGAAGCATTACACAAGTCTGAATCATTTGGTGTGAATCTGAAACATGAAACCCAGAAAAAAAAAATAGAGAAAAAGTAAACAGGAAAAAAACAGTTGCAAGTTGAAAAGAAAAGAAAAAAAAACTATGAGAAGTTTGGAAGCTGATCACACCATGAATAAAATAAGAAGAAGCTGTAGTAAAATCAGTGAGTTAGCAGCTGAGAAAAAAAAAAGAGAAAAGAAAAAAAATAGTTTGAAAGGAAAGAAAACAACAAAGAGTTAAGTTGGCATATTGAGTTTTGGCACCATGAAGTAGTGAAGATATTCTCATCCGAATCAGAGCTTTGTTCCATATCAGTCTGATTTCAGTGGAGGAAAGGAAGAAGAAAAAAAACAGAAAAGAAAAGAGAAGAAACAAGTTGGCACACAAGATGGGAAGTTGGCACAAAGGAGTTGTTGAAGCTTTTTCATAAAATTTTGGAAGAGCAACGCCAAAGCTCACTTCATCACACTTTGACTTCATTATATGGACTAAAAGGAGGGCAAAAATGCATCAAGAATATCCTTGAACATCCAAGTCTTCCATTTCATTTAAATTAACTATTTACTTTGCTTTTATTCCATTTCTACCATTTCCTATTTCTTCCACTTTTGAATAAGCTTTTATAGATGATTGATTCTAATCTTGGATAATGGTAGAGAGTAGATAATAAGCAAGCTTATGGTAGTGCAAGAAGCATGTGTGTATGAGTGAGCTCCATTTTCATCATGTATTTAGCACTTAGGAGGAGAGCCACCAAAAGTTTCCCTTGAGAGGTTTAGTGAGTGAAATTCATCTCAATGAATCATGAAGGTTGAAATTGTTAAGTTGTTGATTTAAGGACAAGATACTAATCCATAGAGTTTAGATTTTTGAGAATTAACTACCCTAGGTAATTTCTTTTCAATTGCTTCTACTTATGTTTGGAAATAAACTAGGGGATATATATTTAGTACTTTTCGCGAGACGCTCAAGCCTAAGTGTGGGGGAGTTGATAAGTGTCATTTTGTTGATCATTTTATATGTTTAAATCTGTGTTTTACCCATATTTTACTTGTGTAATTGTGGATTTACCCTAGGTTCTATGATTTATATTCTTTTTGGACTTTATTGCAAATTTTGATATTTTCGAGTTGTTTTGTCACTAAATTTTTGATCTACTTTTGTAGGCTTCAAATGATCAGGGACCTAGGTAATGTTGGATCAAAGTTGAGTCAAAAGTGGACTGGATCAAGTAATCAAGCTCCGATTCATTTGGACCGTCCGATGCAAGAACGGTTAGATCTAGACCATCTGAGAACTTTTGATCAATCCGAACTGGGGTTAAGTCTAATCAAGTGATCAGACCAAGATCTGAAGATTTCAGCTCAATCGGAGATCATTTGACCATTGGATCACGATTAGAGAGATCTAGACCATCCATTCAAAGTCCAAGGTGATCTGAGCCATCCGCTATAGATCTGGCAGATCCGAGCTACCACGAGGATGATCCTGACCTCTGATCAAGATCTGGAAATTTTGAATCAAATCGGGTGAGGATCCACCGTTGGATGAAGCGGGATTAATCTCAGCCGTTCAAATTAAATGGGTTAAGTTTAAATTGAAAATTCCCTCGGCAGATCTGGTTGTCGCGTCTTCGCCGCAGCTCAGTTTTTCTCCGTTTCTTCAGCGTTCTTCGCGAGTTCTTCATCTGGAGGCGTGATCACTTCAACTCGAGCTCATCCTTGAGTGACAACAAGGAATCGAGTTGATTTCTTAGCTTAATTTCGTTTCTTAGCTGCAATTTCATTTGTGCCATTTCGTTTCTGTAATTTGTATCAAATGAATCATTTTCTTGTATGGATCATTTCATTCTCAATTCGAGGCTAATCCTTGAGTGACAGCAAGGATTCGTGAGCTGAGATGAGGGATTGAGGCTTAGTCTAAGCGCATTCCTTGTGTTTTAGTTGTAATTTCAATTACTGCATTTATTCATATTACAGTTTCGTATCAGCAGTTGTTAGAATTCCTTTTCTGAATTTTTCCAGCTTCAATTAGGTTTTATACTGCAAGTAGATTAGTTAGTGAGCTTGTTAATGCACAATAGTTTGCAATCTCAATTTAATTCTCCTTTCATTGCTTGCGTATCAAGTGGTCACTGTGTTCAGCCCTGTTTTCTGCATTCCCATTTAATTTCTGAACTCGTATCAGTGAATTTAGCTTATTGAGTTGTTCCTGCATTTACTAGAGTTCCAATTCTGCATTTTCACTAGTTCGATTACTTGTTTAGTGAATGATTGCTCTCATTTCAGTTTGAAATTTTGTTGTCCGTGCCATTTTTCTGTTTCATTCATTTCGTGCAGGTTCATTTTCAGAATCTGCAGTTTTTTTTTCCAAGTTCAGTTTATATCCATCTTTGATTCCCGAAATTAGAGTTAACATTTAAAAGAACTCATGCATACAGTTTCATCTTGCTTCACAATTTGATCACTTCTGAATTCCATTCCATTTCTGCATTAGGTTTAAGCTCTTGCATTAAGTTTCAGTTTTACTCTGCGTATCAGTCAATTTTGTATCAGTTTAATGTTGTTCTGCATATCAGCTGCAATTGATAGTCCAAGCTCTCAATTTGTCATTGCATCATTGCTTACCATTGTCTAATTCCTGTATTTTCATCTCTGCTTTCGAATGTGCTACAATTTCAGCTGATTTGTTTCAATTTTTTTTGTTTGCATTCAGGTAATACTCTTAGCAGCTGACTTTTAATTTCTGTACTCAGTTTACATTCTTGCATTCCAATCTGCTCAGTTCTTGCTTTATTATGGCTTTGTTTCATTTACCTAGGAGATCATGTCCCTGATGGTTTAGTTTCCCATACAGAACTGATCAGCTAGCATGTTTTACATAGAGCATTGCTCTTGCCTTAGTTTCAATCCAAATTCAGTTACTTGTTGGTTAAATTTTCTTAGCAATTTGAATTGCTTTGGTTATCAGATTCATTTCCGAATTCAGCTACTTACATTAGTTAAAGAAACTCAGAATTAGTTGAGTTTACTGGTAGCTATTGTTTGTCAAGTTCATTTAGTTAAGTTTACTTACTTTGCATTGAATTTTCATTTCTCATTACTAAACCAAACCCATTTTTATTTGAAACCCATAAACATTAACGACACATAAACGTGAGTTTGAATCACACAACTTGAACTAGCCCCCGAGAAAAATACGACCTGTGGCCCCTTTACTACGCTTTTCTTCTTTGATTGCAAAAAGGGTTCCAGCTTTCATTTATAAATTTCTAAATTCTGATGGATCCACACTCGTGACAACTTTAATCTAGTAATTTGGGTCCATCAATGAGCTGTTGGTAGCTCACTCTCACCGTTGTTGTTTATTTGAGGGATATATATTGTAGCTGTTGATAGCTCCCCCAATGTACCGGGGTCCGGAGTGTAGACTCCCCAGCATCCTGTCCACTCAACCACGCCTTATGTGGTATTTATTGTTGTATGTGATATTATTATTGTTGTTGGAGTGGTACAGTTGTCACAGCCCTACCCACTCGGTCACACAGATGGGATGTGTTGACGGCTTGACTGGCGTCAGGGGTGACACATGTCATTGCATCATGTGCATACGTATTTCTTTTATGCATTTGTTTGTGTTTGATGCACTTATATGAGCTATGATTGTTGCATATGTATGACATGCATGTCTATCTTGATATTATTGTTGTTGAGTTGTTTATACATGCCTAGTGCTTACCCGGATTTTATGCTATGTCGTTTTACTATATGTTATGCATGATTAGGTAAATCTGATATTTCTTATGGACTGTACCTTTTGATTCTCTACTTCGTTATCTTATTTATGCCATGCTTATTGTCTACTCATATACCCGCAGAGTCCGCCCGGACTCACCACCCCTGCTTCCCTTTTTGTTGTTTCAGATAGCAGGTAGTGGTATTGCTTGGAGCCAGGAGATGATCCAGTTGCCAGTCCCTCAGTCCCACCGTGTCGGTTTGGTTTAGCGGTTTCTATTTCGGTATTGTGTTAGTTTTCCGCATTTCATTTGTTTAACAGTGGTCGGACTGGTTTTACTATTATTATTTCAGAGACTTCTGAGTTTTCGTTAGATTGTGACTTTCTTCTGTGTTAAAGGTGGCTGAGCCACCCATTATTATTTTGTTTCAATATAAACTGCGTGGATGTATTTTATATTTATTATTGTGATGCTAGCCGCTTATGGCTGAGCTATATTGGTGAGATATATGTATAATTGTCCCATATTGTCCGCCGTACAGGGGAGATGCTGCTCGATTTTCGAGGAAGCATGTGCCTCTGGGGGCGTGACAAATTTTTGGTATCAGAGCCAAGTTTGCGATGTTTTGGTGTCTGTAGGTTTACGGAGTTGTTTTACGAGGTCTATCTGTATTTTACGGATTTATTTTCCGGAGTCATTTTCTGGTTATGGTTGTGTTGGGACTTGGTGACGATGGACTTCTCCAGGCGACAAGAGGTATATTTCTTTGGAATTCTCCTAATATTCTGCCTCAATAGTTTCAGAATAAGGACTTGGTTAATCTCAATACTTTATTGGAATAAAAGTTTCGTACTTGAAGAGTGTATTTTTTTTATTCTTAGTATAAGTACCTACGGGATACCTCAAGCAGATATATATGCTAGCAACTAAACATATACATAGTTCCATAGTTCCTACTTTAATAGTTGAGCTGACAAACTAGTCCAAAAAAATAGGCATGACTAAAAAAAAACAAAAAAAAAATCTATATTATCAGAAACTGTTCAGTATCAACAATCATTTTCCACATAAAACCATAGGGTTTTAACCTATAGCTAATTCAGCATTGCTGAAACTTCCAGGTCTTAAAACAGTGATTACTGTCATAAGAAACTAGATAAACAGATTACTTTTACTTTTAATTTAAGTTCCAAATCTTGACAAAAGCATCCTAAGTAATTGCCACCAACATCACCAACACGAAATTGTTCCTCCTTCCAATCAGGAAGACGACTTTGAAGAACAATAAGGATATAAGTTTATTGAGAGACTGAAGTGACAAAATGTATTGATTTTCACGCTCAACATCATTTAGGTGTATCACTCAGTAAATGACAATCAATATTACATGATCGTAGTAATCATTTTGAAGTTATATATAGGATAAATTGTACAACCACAATTTCAGTTCTCCTTATGATGACTGAAAAGGTTAGTGGAGTTATACTGTTGAAAGAATGTCAGACTACATGGTGTTCCTTTGAATATCAAGAGGATAGTTAGATTAAGATTACATAAAAAAAAATAAATAAATAACAATAATAATAATAATAATAATAATTAATCAAAAAATAAATAAATAAATAAGAGTTGTTTCTG
>JAGFNQ010005998.1:42699-99510 GCA_024364735.1 Boesenbergia rotunda
TTTTCCTCTGTATTCCCTCACTAACCCTAGATGTTCCGTGTCATGCCAGCGAGGAACCCCGAGGATCCCTACATCGCCGGCGACCTTCTTGCGTCAGTGAGGAGGAAAACAAAAATACTCGAACAAGAGGTCACTGAGGGAGTTCTGGCGCTAGTCGATGTTGCAATGGAGAGGAGGAATCGTAGCGGTAGCTGTCGCGAGGAAGAGGCGACGGCTAGGGTCTCGCGCGAGGGAAGGCTGTTGTAGGCTTGTTCGCGTGAGGAGAAAAGGAAGGAGAAGGAGATGAAGGGTAGGCGCGGCGGCGGTGTCGGGGAGAAGCGACGGCGTCACTGAGGCGGAAACCGCTCGCGTGCGCTGCGGCGGCGAGCGGCGGCTAGGGCAGAGGAAGAGCAATGGGAAGTTAGGGCTTTTTAGGGGTTTATATTAGTTTTTGGCCTTTTTGCAAAAAAGGCCCTCCAAGATTCGCTATTCACAACTAGGTCCCTAAATTTTCGAAATTCACCTTTTCAACCCCTTAAAATTTGGTATTTAACATTCTCCCCTACTAACAAAAATTTGGTCCCCAAATTTCGCTAACAAACCAAAACAAATACTAGTCGACCACAACTTGTACTGGTCAACCACAACTGATATCAACAACCCAGACTAGTCCACAACCATAAACCGCAACGAGTACTGGTCAGCAACAAGAGAAATCAACAACCCGGATATAATATGAATACGTAATGAAAAACTAACCATATGCACTTCAAGTCAATAGATAAGGATAGCGAGCTCTGATCGTATCCTCGAGCTCCCAAGTAGCTTCCTCATCAAAGTAATACTGTCAACCAACCTTAACCCTGATTGCGAGTTAAATGCACTATTTATCATATTGGGAAATGTTCAACATCTCTCAAACGGTAGCTACTCAGTTTCAAGCAGTGATCTACACGTAGATACCCTATAGCTCTTTGATATCTCAGAAAATTGATCCATCAACCTGCGGTGTCTTCTCTCTGGTGATAGTGTAAACCCGGTCCATCTCTAGAACTAATGGTGGCATCGTCTGAATAGGCAATGGCCGAATTATCTAAATTACTGCTGACTACATAGTCTGAGGTGCTGGAGCTCCCACCGTTTGCTGAGTCTGATAACTTGTAGCTTCGACCATCTGCTGAGGCTGGTAAACTGAAGACTAATATGTTGGTCATAGCTGATCTAGACCTAACTAATAACTAAAATAAATCCTAATCATATCATTTACTTGATTAAATTTTTAGTAACAATGCGTTACTTCCTAACCTAATCATCATTAGGTTAAACTCCTAATTCTAAATATAATTAACCAAACTTAATTCTTCCAAGAATCTAGTTCCCTTGATAGCTTATGTGGTAGGATTTTAGTACTTGTGTATATATACATGTGGCAAATTTGTTAATATTGAATGTCATTTTCAATTTCTTTATCTATAGAGGCTGCCTTCACTGAAGGCACTGAAATTGAAGAAAATTTCAGGGCAATAGAATTTTGCGTGTTATTTTCTCTATGCCCAAAATTCAACTAGTATTTTGATGCCTGTATCATATCTTTCTTCTGTGCAAGATGTTGATTACCTAATTGAGGTGGGGAAATGCTTCCCCTTTATTCAGCTTTCTCAAATGCACCTACTGGCCATCTAACATAATTCCCACTAGCTTTAACAAAAACATTGTATTTACAACTACTCCAGAGTCGAGAGTCCTTTACATCTTTTTCTGTTGCTGTTGTGACCTTCACTAACTGGAAACTTGAAGAAATGCCATCTTACTGTGTGCTATTAATATCTAAGAATAAAGCTGTTGATGTAACTGATTTTGTTATTCACACCTATCGATGCAAAAGAACCAGTTGATACCTCAACTACAGAATGATATTGTGTCTACAAGATAGCTGAAATGGTGCTACCCTTGATAACTGGGAAACTGGAAAAAAAATGTTGGGTAAAATATGCTACCTTTTGTATTGCGAAAGACTTTTATTCTCTGGAGAAACAATAGCCATTCTTAGCTTGATAGAATGTAAATTTCAGCTTGTGGCCCTACCAATTATCTTTATATTTGCTCTCTTCTTGAGATACTATCAAATTGTAGTTTGAATTAGTGATACAATATCAAACTTGGAAATGAAGACGAAGCAGCAAGGAATTATTATTAGAACTAATACTCTCTTAGCTTGAGCATCAATATTGTCTGTGAGCCATATGCCCTATTATTCTTTACTGCATCATTAGTTGTGGGGTCTCTTTGTTAGCATACTAATTAAAAAAAACTCACTTTTAGTTTTGGCTGCAGCATCGTCTATGGAGATGACTGAAGGCGAAAATAACAAGTTCCTCATCGCTAGAGGTGTGAGAAAAAAAAATAAAACAGACTATAAAAGTCATGGATGGGGAGAATTGCATTGAAATTTCAACATCAATTGTGCTTGATTTTCAACCAGAAATTGCACAGATATGGCTAGAGAAGCAGCTGCAATTGTCAACTGAACAACTTAGCCACACGACACAATTTTGAAAAGGATATTCCATAAAGTCAAGTTGATTACAACAATATATATACCAATTAGTTTCTTTTGTATTCATGATCAGTACATAGGAAACAAACTTTAGACAGCATAACTAACTTATGATTCATGTGCCACTAAATTTAGGGATAATCTACTTCAGATATTTCTGTACTAGGAGTCACAGGTTCATTTTCTTCTTGTATTATCTTTCAACGTATTTAATGTCATGATTTGAATATGTTTCCAGTTTTCACACTCTTATTCAACTTTTTTTTTCCGTCTTTTATATTTATTCCCCTCTCATCACAGTAACCTACAGTAGTACCACAAAAACTTAAGTAATAAAAATATCAATCCACATGGACTGTTGATTAAACATTAGTCGAATATGCAAGGCTAGCTATCTAGATGATCGCGGAGTTGGTTGTGAGGAAGCTAATTACTAGAGAGAGAAGAGGAAGAGAGAGAGAGAAACCTTTGGTCCTTGGGGAAGGGTGGATGGGTGGATATCTAGATTTGGTTTCGTTACAATGCTAGTTGAGGCCCTATGAATTTTTCATATCTTATTCTTGATGTTTATGTGCTCGTAGAGATCCTAACTAAGTATCGATATTAACCCTGCAGAAGTGCACCAGAGTGCTTTCTCCTTGGACATCCAATGTTATTAAGATATTCAGTTAAAGGTAGTCTCTGTCATGAATGCTCCCTGGTCATACAATCTCGAATACTCCCTCTACATGGCTGTCAAACCCTCACAACTACATGTATTCACCATTCAAGCATTTAACCAAATAAATACAAGGCAACACACATATAAAAAAAGACAATGAACATGTCATTAAACAAGGAAATACACAATATATAGTTCATACAACATCATCACATCCTAACTACTCCCTACATCCTAGATATAGAAAATCTACTCCATTATAATGGAATATACAACAAGAAGACAAAATATTAAGCTTTTACAATCCAAAACAATTGGGAGAGGGAGAAAAAGCTTATACTTGTAGCGTGAGTCTTCTTGAAGGATCTTCTTGCTCTGAAGATGGACAGATTGTGGAGGAGATGACGATGCGGCTCTAGGGACTCTCCTAGAGGGGAGAACTCTACCCTAAGGCCCTAAGGCATAGCCCTAGCTAGAGATTCCCAACAAGAAGAGCAGGGCACCCCTTTATAAGGGTGTTGCATGGTCCGTGGCACGAGCTCATGCGGGGTGGCATGGCCTCGTCGTGTCACCTGCGACTAGACCCGACCATGGTTCAGAACCGACGGTTCAACAGTTAGGAATAGTCGGTTCGACGATTCATGGGAGGTCGACCCTTAACCTTAACCTCCCAAGATGGTTACGGTTCACGGTTCAGAACCGCCGATTTACGGTTTGGTACATGGTTTGCCACGGTTCACGACAGTTCGAAATTATTATATTAAAAATATTTAAAATATAAAATTTATTTAAAAAGGGGCTTGTACTTATTTAAGTTGCCTACGTATTCCCTTGGGTATAGGGGAATCAAAGCCCATGTAGTTTTTTCTAACATTTTTACCCTTTTACAATTTATATCACTCACTTCCAGTTCCTCCTATTCCCGTTGTATTCGTTCCTTCAGTATCAAATTCGTCGACTTCATCTTTTGAAAGTTACATTCCTGGATTCTTTTCTCGACTTTGGTCCAATCGTCTAGCAATGCTTGAGCTTCCAATGATTCGGGAGACATAATTGACTGCCATTCATCTAATATGTTGATGTCCGCACTGAATGTCTACTCCACAACAATAGTTGACATTAGACAAGCTAAAATTTCTTTGGCAATCACGGAGAGAACAAGAAAGCTTTGAGCCTTCTATGACCACTACTTGATATTGAAATCTTTGGTATCTGCTTCATTAAAATCAAAATAAGTCATAAAATAAATCTCAAATTTGTGTGGAACTTAAGGATCCTCGTGGATGTTTCATCCGTTCTTTTAATAAAAGTTGTACTTTTGTAAGTTTTAAATTAGTACTAGTAGAATGTTGTGTTTCAGAAATATTAGTTTGTATTCTATATTTTATATAATATTGATTATAAGGATCATACAAATATTTTCTAATATTATATATAATATTAACTAGATCAGAAAGGAAGAATCTTTAATAGGAATTAAAGCATTATAATATAAAGTTAACATTTTTTTTTGTAAATCTTCTAATTTAAATCTAGGATCTAAAACAAATGTAATTAAATAAATTTTAAGAATAAAATAAAAATATTTTTTCCATTTAATTTTCATAGCTAATATGCGAGAAGTTAAAGCTTCATTATTAATATGTTTATTTAATACTAATACTATACAAAAAAAATTCACTAAAATTAAATGAGCAGTGAGATAATAAACATCGAAAGGTTATTCGGTTGGATCATTAAATATTTTTAAAATTTAACAAATATTACTATAAATATTGCATTATTGTGAAAATAAATATATATTAGTATTACTATTTTGTGCAAAAAAAATAAACATAATAAATCTTTATATTGAATGAATCTTATAATAATTGATATGTTGAATTTCAACGTGTTGGTATATCACGTGAAAATTTTTTAGGTCTCATTTCATTAGCTTTACAAACCTTATCTCATTGTTTCATCATATATGGATGTAAACATAAATATGAAATTACAATTCTAATTGGTTTAATATAATTTTCTAAAAGTTTTAATCCATCTTGAAGACATAAATTTAAAATATGACATACACAACGAATATGAAAAAATAAACCATGAATAACAGGTTGGTAAATAAATTTTAGTTCATCAATAGAAGTGATATTAGAATTAGCATTATCTAATGATATTAAAAATATTTTATGAGTCAATCCATATTCTTCTAAAATTAAACATAATAATTGTGTAATGTTATGGACAGTATGTGATTCATTAAAAACTCTATAAGCAATCAATCTTTTTTGGAGGATCCACGAGTTATCGATCCAATGACATTATCACACCCATATAAAAATGAGTTTGCCAATGATCACTTTAAATATTGAAACATAAAGAAACTTTATTATTTAATTTACTAAATTCATCAATTAGATTCTTTTTTTCTTATTTTACTAATCTTTTAATTGTACAAGTGTTGTCCTAGGAACACGTTTAATATAGATTAAGAGATTCCTTACAAAAATCTTCAAATGTGTATTTAAATCCAAAACTAAAAGAAAGATGTTCTACAAAAATAAATTTAGCTAATGATTCTCTTAATTTATTATCAGAATATAAAAATAAATCAAAATCAGTACTACTACCGTTATAAAATCTAGATAATTATTTTTGTGAGTGGTCAAGTCCATATTCTGTCAGGTGCTTCATTTCTATATGTCGTTTTTGTTGAAACTTGGATGGCTAGAGAGGGGGGGGGGTGAATGTAGCCAGACATCAAAATCACTTTCTTTTCAAGTTTCTGCACTTAAACGTTAGCAGCGGAAGACATGATGCAGAAACAGAAATGAAGAATAGAAATCAACACAAAATGAGCAAACCAGACAACACAGCAATGTACAAGGTTCGAGGATAACTTGCCCCTACTCCTTGGCATGTCCGTAAGGTGGGTGATCCCTTGATTGTCGATAGATCAAACCCCAGTGAACACCGGATAAGATAGAGCCTCCTTCTCGGTGGAGAAACCTCTCCACAGATCTCACGGATGATTGAACTTGAGTACAAGAGATCACACAGGAAGGAACACTTACAAAGATCTCACAGGAATGCAACAAGATCGCTCAAGCACAAAGCAACAGAGAGCACAACCCCACAGCAAAATCTTCACCCTTTTTTCTGTCTTCCTTGTTGTCGCTCCTCTGCTTCCAGCCTCGTCTTAAGCCTCTGCTCTCATCACCAAGCTCTACATCAGCATCCACTGAAGCCACAGCCTGACCCCCTAACTCCCTGAGCACTCAGTCCACTGAAGACCCTCTCCAGCTGAGCCTCCGTCAGTTGCCAGCTGCTCTCCAGACGTCGTTGAGACCTGAAACAAGGAAACAGCCAAACCTGCTCCAAGGAAAGCCTCCCATTGACTCTCCTCCAATGTTTGAATCATCCCTGTAAAGCCTGCATACTCCAATAGAAGCTTAGCAACTCATATCAAACATAATCAGCAATGTATCAGAGAATCGGCAGAGAAAACAGTCGCGATCAGAGCTTCTGACAGCGTATTTGAATTAAAGTTCTGCTCCTGATCGGTCACCAGACCGATCAGGAAGGACCCTGATCGGTCACCAGACCGATCCAGCAGTCTTCTGCACACTCCTGATTGGTCCCCAGACCTATCCTGCAGTCTGCTGCACACTCCAGATCGGTCCCCAGACCAATCAGGCTCCAGCCTGATCAGTCACCAGACCGATCAGGCTGCTTCCTGACCGATCAGGAGTCATCCTGATCGGTTATAGTGAGAACCTTGCGACAAATGATCGTTCACTAGACCGATCTGAACAGTATCCCTGATCGGTCACCAGACCGATCAGGAGCAGATCAGAAAGGTCCCCAAAACCTACTGGATGCTCCCTAATCGGTCACCGGACCGATCCGGAGCAGAGCAGCAGGTGAACTGTATGCTCCCTGATCGGTCACCAGACCGATCAGCCATCGCTGGATCGGTCACCAGACCGATCCACGAAGGAGCACCGTGTCAACTTCCCTGATCGGTCACCAGACCGATCCAGGCAAGCCCAAATGCACTCTAAGTCACGAGAATAAGCCTCCAGCCCTTCTCTGACTCGTGTCATGCCCAGCTTCACTCACTGGGACTTCAACCTAGCCCTCCAAGCTATGACCTGACTTCACTCACCAGGGTTTCAGTCACCCGGCTTCACTCACCGGGACCCGGTTTCACTCACTAGGATTTCAACCTAGCTTCACTCACTAGGATTTCAATCACCTAGCTTCAGTCACCAGGACCCGGCTTCACTCACCGGGATTTCCATCACCTGGCTTCACTCACCAGGACCCGCCTTCACTCACCGGGATTTCCATCACCTGGCTTCACTCACCAGGACTCGGCTTCACTCACTGGGATTTCCATCACCTAGCTTCACTCACTAGGACCCGGCTTCACTCACCAGGATTTCCATCACCTGGCTTCACTCACCAGGACCCGGCTTCACTCACCGGGATTTCCATCACATGGCTTCACTCACCAGGACCCGGATTCACTCACTGGGATTTCATCCAACCTAGCCCTCTAGGCTAGGACCTGGCCCTCCAAGCCAGGATTTCATTAACCTAGCCCTCCAGGCTAGGACCTGACCCTCCAAGCCAGGACTTTTCCATACCTAGCCCTCCAAGCTAGGATTTTTCACACCTAGCTCTCCAAGCTAAGATTTTCCACACCTAACCCTCCATATATATTAGGACTTTGTGCCCAGTCCTCGACTAGGACTTAATCCCAATTCGTTCAACCAAACTTAAATCAAACTTAAATCAGTGTCAAACACCAAAACAACAATCAGGGTCAGACTGCATCAACAGTTTTGACAACCCATAACAATCGTCGGTTTAGAATTTGTAGGAAGCATTGTAGTGCTTATATATTGCACACAATTATCCCAACGGAAGAGTTACCTTCTCAAAATGTTTAGAGAAAATAGAGGATTTTACAGGCGGATATTTTTGAACCTTAGAAGTAATTGTATCGGTACTTCCTTGTATTTCGAGCGTCGAAATGTGCTAGAGTTGGGCCTTGATCTCATCATCGGTGGATTGAATTTGAATGTCGGGATCCTCGTGCGCTAATTCTTTTCCCCTCCGAGATCGAGATGATGAAGTTCTGCGGCCTCCTTCCATTATCGTCGAAAGATAGAGTCAAAAATGCATAGAGAATATGAAGTTGAGAATGAGAGTAGAGAAGATGTGTGTGGAAATGATGAAATGAACTCCCTATTTATAGAGTTTGGATCATAACGGTCACTAAATCATAGTCATTGATAAAAAAAGGTTCAATAATTCTCATTATTAAAAAATCAAAATATCAAAAAAAAGACCAACAACTCCGAACTATCAGTTAACTGGTAGTTCGGAGCGGTTGGAACCGCCGATTCCAACGGCTAAACAAAAAAATTGTTGAATCGGCAATTCGACCACCGGTTAAGCGGCAAACCGCTGGTTCAACGGCAACTCGAACTGGAATTGGGCCAACATCCTGTCGGGTCGGTTCAGGTTCGACCCATAGAACCGAGTCAACTGGCCACCTGGCTCGTTGATCCGGGTCGGGTCCGAGCTAGACCTGACCAAGGGTCGGGTCTACTCGCGACACAGGAGGCGTGGGGATGTGCCTCCTTTTGCCAAAGGAGCACGGGGTCGTGTCTGGTGGCATAGCTCCGATGTGCCTCCTTCTGCCAAAGGGGCATGGGGTCGTGCAAGGAGGCACGACCCTGCCATGCCCCCTTCAGCCAAGGGGCATGGGGCAGTGCTGAGGAGCACGACCCCGCTGTGCCCTGACCTAGAGCGGCAGCATGGGTCATGTCAGGGGGCACAACCCCGACCATGCTAGGGAGCACGACATGACCGTGTGTCCAGCTCCAGCTTCGGTTTTGCTTCTGCTCTCGTTTTCACTCCAAATCGCGTCCTGTCAATAAAAACAAGCAAAGAGCAAATCACTGAACCAAAATAATGTAAAATAGCGAAGTCATATAAAATAGGCTGCATTAAATTAGTATATCTTCATGAAATACAAGTAAATGTATGTTAAATAATACATAAAATCATATATAATTTACGCACATCAGTACGATTTTATATCTATAAGAATATTATAATATGATGTGACATTATGAGTTGCTCCAGTATCAATATACCATTCAGTAGATGGAAACTCTGATGGTTTACCAAGAGTAGGTGTAGATAAGAGTACTTTAGGATATATTCATGAAACAGTTGATTGTTTTAAAACTGCAAGATTATCGATAAAATTTGTATTAAATTATCTAGGACATTGAGTATCAATATGCCCAACATAGAGACAAATTTAATATTATCTTCGAGTACTTGACATTGAAAATAAAGGAGAAAGAGAAAATAAGGAAGGAAGGGATTCGAGAAAAGATAAAGATTTTTTTTTTTTTTTTGAAGGAAGGGATAAACAATGAAGAGAGAGAAAAAAATTAGAGAAGAACAAAAGATTTTTTTTAGGTTGGGAATGAAATAAAAAGAAGAGCTAGTGGTTTGGAAAAGAAAGAAGAAAGGAAAAAAAAGGAAATAAATTATGAACAAATCAAAAAAGAAGAGTGAGAGGAACAAATTAGAAAAGAAGAGAGAGGATATTTTAACCGGGTGAGAAAAAAAAAGGATCACCATTTTAATTGCCGCTGATCTTTTTTTTCGAGCAGCGACGGTGACAACACTGCTTGTGGAGAAGGATGCCCGTTTGGAATGATCGACATCGCATGAAGAAAAAGAAATGCGTCACATGAGGAAGAGACATTGCGTGAAGTAAGAAGAGTTTTGACTTTGAAATAAAGAAAAGAAAAAAGATAACAAAAAATAATTTTCACGATTGATAATTTATCAATGAAGTACATCATTTATCAAGTTCTTAAGGTGCTTGGTTAATTGACAGGCAAAAAAACAAAGCCTTTCAATTAATAAATTAATAAAAAACTATCTAATCTAATAACAAATAATAAATATTTATAATATAAATTTAATTTAATTCGACCAATATTTTATTAAATAATAATTCTAGAGTAATTCGAGCATCCTTCTCGGCCTCATTGAATATCCTGAGGGCACTCATCTCGACCTTCAAATTACTGGATAGCCTAAGCTTCCATCTCAACCTCCTGACTGTTCGGCAGCCCGAACAGTCCTCATCTTTATCCCTAAACTGTTAGGTACATCCAACAACTCGACGAGTCCGTAAGGCTCCCCTCCAGACTATCACCAAGCTCCATAACTTACCTCTCTGAGACCGTCTCAGGCAAATCACAAATCTTTCATAGCGGAGGTAGCTTCTCAGCAAGCCACATGTTCCAATCCTCCTTGGGCATGATTTTGACAGGAGCATACCAAGATTGGCCCTACTCCTGGTAGAGCATGACAAAGCAGCAGAACTATAATTGAGCAAAACATCCTTCAAGCAGATTTGAGAGTTTTTTTAATGATATAATAAATTTTGATCGCTAATTCAATGTCAACTTATTTAATGATATAATTGCAATCACCCTCTCCCTAAACTATAGTCATCTTACCTAACAGATAAGTCGTATAAAAAGAGATACAATCATCATTTTTCTCTAATTTTCTATCTCTTTAATATTTTTATTTCTCTTTCAATCTCTATCACGGGAGATTGACTTAAAGATCAGAGACACTTCACCAAATAACTTCGGTGCCCGCTGACGCAGATTAATGCATACAGAGGTTCATCCACATCATCGGAGAAAGCTTCGACACCAGTATCCAACGAAGAGACCAATTTTTGACGGTCAATCTAGCGCCATGCACTAGCCAACTTATCACAGTTAGTCGAGCAAAGGGGATATATATATATATATCTGCTCCGGACCGCACGGTGCGGACCTCGTGCGGATCAATGCGCCAGATCGATCAGTGACTTCCCTGATCGGTCAGGGCGACCGATCAGGGACTTGATCAGGGAAGTCCCTGATCGGTCTGGCTTTCTGGTCCGCACATCACGGTCCGTAGCAGAGCAAAATCGTATATATATATATATATATACACACACACACACAAATTTGATCTCTTGCCGATTGCGTGCGGACCGCGTACGTGGTACCTTTCTGATCGGTCAGGGACATCCCTGACCGATCAGGCACCTGTCTGATTGGTCACCGTGACCGATCAGCCGTTCCTAATGCAGACGGGTTCACCGCTACCCCTGGGGTTCACCGTGCCGACGGGTTCACCGCTACCCCTAGGATTTACCGTACCCTCTAGGGTTATAGTTTTGCTTGGGGGCGACGGCTGAAGGCCGCCGATGGTGTCCGATCGACGATCGGCCACCATCGACGTAGCGCCCTGAGTGACCGATCAAGCAGTTGCCTGATCGGTCTGGCGCTATGGTCCGCACGGATCTGTACCGTACGGTTCGCAGGAGATCAAAACATACGCTCTCTTTATATATATATATATATATATATATATATAATATATATATATATATATATATATATATATATATATATATATATATATAAAACCTTTTATTGATTAATTCAAGTGGCCGAAGCGCACTGTTCATGCGAAGGGACAACAACTTAGTGGAAGCATGTTACTGTCAATTAATAGCTATGCTACACATTGTTATGTATTTTAATGATCTTTTCGTATCATTTATGATGGAATGTCTTTACCGGCTCTTTAATTTTCATCATCATTCATGGTACTTGCCGAGCAGTGGAGCGCACTTCTAGATCGGACAGGGGTCATTTCCTGAGCACTCACCGAGTAGTTAATCTTCTTCCCGATCGAGTAGCCTTTGTTTATCTGGCAACAACCCATTCGGGGTCGGGAAACCTACTCGGAGTCGATCAATTTGACACTTGGTCTCAACCTACCTCCAACAGTCGGACATCCTACTGAGAGATTCTCAGAGGTGCGGTATAACGGTGGTTGCACCTTGGTTACCTAACAACCTCTCTGGGGAATAAATAGCGGACACGTGACATCGTACATGGAGTTCAGTCAGAGTACGATCCAACGGTTGTTGATAACATCCTATCAAGGCCCATGACGGTTTTCTAGCCTATCAAGGCAAACGGTTGTCCCCTAACGACCCTCTAAGGGAATGACCGACGAATATGTGGCCTCCTATGTGGGCTTTCTTTTCCATCAACTATAAAATCATAATTTTGACATTGGAAGCAATGTTGACTAGAATTGGACAGACGTCTTAGCCTGGTGTAGAGGAAGAGGAGTCACAACCTCTTTCCAGTACTGAGTTAATGATATTTATTATTGTTGGACCTTGGATGGTTTGAGAGGAGGGTGTGAATAGCCAGACACATAAACTTTTGCTTCTTTGAAGTTTCTGCGATTAGGGTTAGCAGCGGAAGAAAATACAGAAAGACAGAAATAGAAGAACAAACAGAAAACCAACGCTAACTCAGTGGGTTTACAAGGTTCGGGGATAACTTGCACCTACTCCTTGGCGTGCTCGTGAGGTGGGCGATCCCTTGATCGTCGGCAGATCAAGCCCTGGATATCCGAATAAAATAGAACCTCCTTCTCGGTGGAGAAACCTCTCCACAACAGTCTCAAGAATGATATCAGATTAAACACACAAAGACTCAAGAAAGAACTTACAGACCAAGCTTAAGCACAGGCAAAGAAAGCGCAAAGAGAAGAGAACACTTCATAGAGCTCAACCCAGCACAACTCTCACGCAAGAACCTTCATCTCTTCATATTTGCTTGTTGATCAACTTGCGAAGCTCTCAAACCGATTCCAAGTTCTCTGAGATGTTCCTCTCTTCTTCGCCAGCCTTCTTTTAAGTCTCTGCTCATCAGCAAGTCACCACCAGGCGCGTCTGCAGCTCACCAGGCGCTTCTGCAACAAGCTCCGTCACCAACCCACTGACCTCTACTGGGCTCAGTCCACTGAAACCTCTTCAGCCGAGCTCCAGGTCAATAGTTAGCTTCGCCAGACAGTTGCCAGCCCGCGCCAGAAGCCGTTGAATCCTGCGAATAGAAAACAAACAAACCTGACCGAAGCGAAAGTCGCCAATTGACCCTCCTTCTTGGTTTGTGTCATCCTTGCATTACCTGCACACTCAACAGAGGCTTAGCACAGCAAATCAAAAACAAATCAGCAGTGTAACAGAGAAATCAGAAGCGATTCATAGCGTCATCAGAAGTCTGAGAACGTTTTCAAATTAATGTTATCAGACACTGATCGGTCACTCGGACCGATCAGTGAAGATCCTGATCGATCAGGCTCCTGCCTGATCGATCCAGGGAAGCTTTGATCGATCATCTTGACCGATCAGAGATCGGGGATCGGTCACCAGACCGATCCACCAGTTTACTTGGATTTCAAGCCACAACCCACAGGTTCCTTGACCTGATCGGTCACCTGACCGATCAGGTTATACCCTGATCAGTCACAGTGACCGATCAGGTCACCTCTGTGTTGGAACTTAGATGGCTAGAGGGGGTGGTGAATATAGCTAGACACTACAAATCTTGCACTTACGAAGGTTTCTGCACTTATGAGTTAGGCAGTGGAATACAAATGCAGAAACAGAAACAAAGCAGAACACCAAAACAAAAACAGACAACAAACCGACGCTAACACCCTGATGTACAAGGTTCGGGGATAATTTGCCCCTACTCCTTGGCGTGCCCGTAAGGTGAGCGATCCCTTAATCGTCGGCAGATCAAGCCCCGGTGAACCCGGATAAGATAGAGCCTCCTTCTCGGTGGAGAAACCTCTCCACAGATCTTACGGATGATGGAACTTGAGTACAGGAGATCACACAAGAAGGAATGCTCACTCAGATCTCACAAGGATGTAGTAGAACGCTTAAGCACAAAGTAACAGAGAGCACGAACACAGCCCAGCCAAACTTCCCAAGTTTCTGTCTTGTTCGCCTTCCTCCTCTGCTTCCAGCTTCGTCTCTTAAGCTCCTGCTCAACGTCGCCAGCTCCATCAGCACCACTGACTCACACCCTAACCCACTGACCTCTCTGAGCACTCAGTCCACTGGACACTCCTCCAGCTGAGCCTCCGTCAGTTGCCAACCGCGCCTTCATTAGTTGCCAGTTAATAGATCCAAACCTACTCCATGGAAAGTCCTCCATTGACTCTCCTTGAGTATTTGAATCCTCTTGTATCACCTGCACACTCCAACAGACGCTTAGCAATGTATATCAAAATATATCAGCAGTGTATCAGAGAATCGGCAGAGAAAACAGGCGCGATCAGAGCGTCTGACAGTTAAAGTTACAGCTACTGATTGGTCACCGAACCGATCAGAGTGAAGCCTGATCGGTCACTAGACCGATCAGGATAGGCACAGACCAATCAGGCTCAAGCCTGATCGGTCCACTGTGAGAAAATCATAATCGCGGACATCTGATCCTAGGTCGTGGATTGGTCACTGGACCGTTCTGGCATTCTGGATCGGTCACCAGACCGATCTGGGGTTGAATAGAATCCAACCAAGGTTTCTGTTCTCTCCCTGATCGGTCACCAGACCATTCTGACACTCTGGATCGGTCCTCAGACATATCCAGCAGTTTACTGCACACTCCAGATCGGTCCCCAGACCAATCAGGCTGTGCCCTGATCGGTCACCAGACCGATCCAGAGCCTTCCAATTCAACCCAAAGTCAAGAGAACGAGCTTCCTAGCCCTCTCTGACTCGTGCTCAGTCCCCCGGACCAAAACTCCATGCCCAGTCTCACTCACTGGGACTTCAACCTAGTTTCCCAAGCTAGGACCTGACTTCACTCACCAGGATTTCATCACCTAGCCCTCCAAGCTAGGACTTTTCACCCAACCCTCCAAGTTAGGACTTTTCACCTAGCCCTCCAAGCTAGGACTTTTCACCTAACCCTCCAAGTTGGGACTTTTCACCTAACCCTCCAAGTTGGGACTTTTCACCTAACCCTCCAAGCTAGGACTTTTCACCTAGCCCTCCAAGCTAGGACTTTTCACCCAACCCTCCAAGTTAGGACTTTTCACCTAACCCTCCAAGTTAAGACTTTTCACCTAGCCCTCCAAGCTAGGACTTTTCACCTAACCCTCCAAGTTGGGACTTTTCACATAACCCTCCAAGTTAGGACTTTTCACCTAGCCCTCCAAGCTAGGACTTTTCACCCAACCCTCCAAGTTAGGACTTTTCCACATGCCAGCGTGCGATCTCCCGATCCACCTGGACTTAATCCAAATCCATTCAACTAAATTTATATCGTTGTCAACACCAAAACAACAATCGGGTCAGTCTGCATCAACAATCTCTCCCTTTTTGTTGTTTGACAACCTGATTTAAGTTTAGGTATCAATCAATTCAATTCTCATAAGGGAATCATGATCCTTCCCCTATAATAACCATAAACTTAATCAGCCATTCTCTCCCCCTTTGTCAAACATCAAAAAGGGTATGGTTATTGATAAGCATTATTTTATTGATCATTTTATATGCTTAAATCCATGTTTGACCCATATTTTACTTGTGTAATTGTGGATTTACCCTAGGTTCTAGGATTTATATTCTTTTTGGACCTAATTGCAAATGTTGATATATTTGAGTGGTTTTGTCACTAAATTTTTGATCTACTTTTGTAGGCTTGGAAGGATCATGGACCTAGATCATGTTGGGTCAAGGTTGAGTCAAAAGTGGACTGGATCAAGTAATCAAGCGTCAACTAATATGGACCGTCTGATGCAAGAACGGTTAGATCTAGACCATCTGAGAACTTCTGATCGATCCGAGCTGGGATTAAGTCTAATCGAGCGATCAGATCAAGATCTGAAGGTTTCAGCCCAATCGGAGATCATCTAGCCGTTGGATCATGATCAGAGGGATCTAGACCATCCATTCAAAGATCAAGGTGATCTGAACCATCCGTTGTAGATTTGGCCGATCTGAGCTACCCTGAGGATGATCTTGACCTCTGATCAAGATCTGGAAAATTTGAATTAAATCGGACGAAGATCAACCGTTGGATGAGCGCTGGACAATCTGAGCCGTTCACTATTCAGCTACATAAACCGAATACCCTGTTTTCAGATCTGTCGCATCTTCGCCATTTCCAGCTCAGTTTTCTTCCCGTTTTCTCTTTTGTTCTTCAATTTCTTTGGCGATTTCTTCCATCTGAAGGCGTGGCCAACTCGATCATCATCTTGAAGCTAGATCTGAATCCTTAGAAGAAGCTCTAAATGAATTTCTATCTCGGATTTGCATCAAAACAGGGGTTGAGTGAGGGTTTCATCAATTTCTGATTTCTGATCAAATTGATTGTGATTTTGTGCTGTTTTCTTCAATCGGAGCTGTCTGGAGGGTCTCTGGAGCACTCTGATCATCAACCAATCTTCCTAGCAGCCCTTCATCGCCGGATCAAAGAGATCAGATTGGATTTCCAACTGTGTGCAAATCTGTGATCAGATCTGAAGTTGGAGCTAATTTCCATTGATTTGCGAGTTGAAGGGGTTCTTGGCTTGCCCTTGCGTGACGAACAAGGAGGTCTTGAGACAAGGAATGATCGAGGCATAGTTTTCTTATTGTTTCTCTGTTCAGTAGTTGTAATTTCAGTTTCAGCATTTTATTTTTGTTCTGCAATTGTATCAGCTGCTTAAGTTTCATTCTCTGAATTGTTTCTTTCTTAATTAGGGTTAAATTCTGCAAGTAGTTAATTAGGAGGTTTGTTTGTGAACAATTGTTGATGATTTCAGTTGTCTTCATGTTTTGATGTTTGCAAATCAGTTTCTGTCTTTCTATTTTGCGTGCCAACTTAAGTTGCTACGTATCAGTTTTGTCATTTAGTTCCTAAACTTTGTGACAAGTGGTGTCTAGGTTTTGTTTCCTGACTTTACATTGAAGTGGTTTCATTTTCATAGCAATTGGTATAGGTTTATGAATTTGGTTTCAGCTACGTTGCATGTATCAGCTTTTGTTTCAGCCAGAATTTAGTTACAATTTCTGCAAATTTCAGCTATCATTTCTGTCATTCCCAGTTGATTACTTCTGAAGCTAGTTTTGAGTATTAGATCTCAGTTGTTTTGTTTGATTTAGCAATCAATTTGAAGCTGTATTCCTATAATCAAGTTCTGCAATGTTCTGCAGTTCGTTTCTAAATTAGTTGTTGTGGACTTCTGCATTCAAATCAGTACTGCAAAGTTCTTTCTTCAAGTTTTTGCAATGTTCCTGTTCTGAATTGTAGAATCCTTTCTGCATTTAGTATCAAATTGCGACAGTAAGCTTCTCTGTTCTGAATACTAGGTTCATTTCATTTCTGCAAGTTTGTGTCAAGTGGGAACTTATTTCTGATCAGTAGTTAGCTTGTTTGGTTCTTGGATGTTAGAGTTTCATATTAGCTAAAGTTAAATAACATTTGTCAGTTTGTGTTGTGCTCGGAACTAATAGGTTTTACATCCCATTTGTTTCTGAATTTCCATCTTTATTTTTGCACTTCAGATTGAGTTTCTACACTTCGTATCAAGTAAGGTTTCAACATTGGTTTAGCATTGGACTGTTTTAGATTGTTTGCATTTGGTTTTGTCTTCAGTTGAAGTTGTTGCATCAGTTCAATTGAGAATTCAGCCACTGGTTTTATTCATTTGTTTAGCATTAGTTGCATTTGAATTCAGATTTATCTTTCTTAATTCGGTTGAGTTGTTTGGTTAATTAGGGTTTCTATTAGTGAGTTCCTTAGTGGCATTTGCTTTGTTTAGCCCATTTAGTTAAGTTCTTTTATTTCCACTGTGTTCTTCATTTCTGATTACAACTTAAACCCAGATTTTATTTGAAAACCCAAAAATATTTGACGACACATAAACTCAAGCTCGAATCGAACAACTTGAACTAGCCCAAGGAAAAATACGACCTGAGGCCCCTTTACTACGCTTTTATTCTTTAATTGCAAAAAGGGTTTCCAGCTTTATAAATATCTAAATTTGAGACCCACTTTCGTGACACCTCATTTGGGTCAATCAAATTTTTGGCGCCGTTGCCAGGGAACATACTAGTTGAGTTGATTGATTTTTGCTTGTGCACTCATTTCATATTTTTCTTGATCTATTTTTGCACTTACTGCTATATCTTTTGATCTGATTTTATTTGTTTTATCCTTCTATATACTTGTACTGCGATTTATTTTTGATTTTATGACCAGGTCTACAGGTGGTGATCTTGAAAATTTTGACCCTGAGATTGAGAGGACTTTCAGAGCTAGGAGGAGCCAGCTCAGTGTTTCAGAGGGATTTGGCATTATTCCTACTCAGTCTATTTCAGCCTATTCAGTTGATCAGATGGCAGACCACCAGAAGACCATGAAAGAACTCGCAACACTAGATGCTACTTTTTAGTACTCCAGTATAGCTTATCCAGAGCTAGCTGGTGATTTTGAGCTCAGATCTGGACTTATCAATTTGTTACCTAAGTTTCAAGGATTATCTGGAGAAGATCCAAATAGACACCTGCATGAATTTCACGTTGTATGCTCCACTATGAAGCCTCAGGACATTTCAGAAGAAGACATCAAACTGAGGGGTTTTCTATTTTCTCTGACTGGAGTAGCTAAGGACTGGTTTTATTACTTACCTACTGGGCATGTGTCTAGCTGGATTTCCATGAAGAAGGCTTTCTTAGAAAAATATTTTCCAGCCTCCAGAATAGCAATTATCAGAAAAAGTATCTGTGTCATTCAGCAAGTGGTGAGAGAGATACTTTATGACTATTGGGAGAGATTTAACAAGCTTTGCTCCAGTTGCCCCCAGCATCAGATTAGTGAGAAACTCCTCATCCAGTACTTTTATGAGGGATTATTATAGATGGATAGGATTATGATTGATGCAGCAGCTGGAGGGGCCTTAGTCAACAAAACACCACATCAAGCCAAGGAGCTAATTTCAAATATGGCTGAGAACTCACAACAGTTTGGAAGCAGAGCATTATCTACTAGAGGGGTTAATGAAGTTCAGATGGGTTCTAATGATCAGAATGAGATAAAGAATTCATTGGCAGAGATCGCATCATTTATTAAGCAATTGAGTGTTAATAATGCAAATCAAAATTCCAATATTTCGGTGCCTCCACAATCAAGCCAAGTGGTGAGAGTATGTGACATTTGCTCTAGTCCAAAACACAATTCAGATGCATGTCCCAACCTACAACAAGATGAGTCAATAGCAGCTTTGGTAAGGGGACAATTTCAAGCTAGGAATAACCCATACTCTCCTACTTATAACCTTGGGTGGAGGGATCATCCAAATTTGAGGTATGAAAATTCTTTTTACCAACAAGGCCCACCACAACAACAAATTCAGCAACCCCAACAATCTTTCCAGCAGCCACAGCAATTTTAATCACAAAATCAGCAAATTCAACCCCAAAATCAACATTTTCAACCTACATTCCAGAATTTCCAGCAACCGTTTCAAGGGGTTCAACAAGGTTTCCAAGGGAATTTGAATTTTCAACAACAATACCAACCTTCACAGCAGCAATTCCAACAACCACAGCAAAATTTCCAGCCTTGGAATCAAGGTTTTCAGCCCCAAAATCAAGGATTTCAGCCCAATCAATTTCAGCCCTCACCACAACAAGTTCCTTTTCAAAATCAGAATTTTCAAGGGTATAATTCTGAACAAAATTCCCCAACATTCCAGCATACTTATCAGCCCTGCCAACAACAATTTCAGCCCTCCTATCAACCCCAACAGTCCCAAATACAACAAACACAACAAGGAAATCTTTTTGCTGCCATACAAAATCTTGAGAGGCAAATTGGGCAAATGGCTAGTGGAATAAATCAAAATAAAGCTCAAGGATTAGGCCAACTACCTTCTCAAGCTGTTCCTAACCCTAAGGGAAACGTTAGCGCAATTTATTTGAGGAGTGGGAAGGTTGCATCAACTCAAAATGATCCAAGAGCTGAATTTTCTGAAAACAGGGCAGCATCTTCATTTCCAGCCCAAAACAGCCCCGAAACCATTCCAAATTCAGTTGATTCCACCCCTAGTCCGTGCCCAACTTCCTCATCAAGCAATCCTATAATTTTAGTGGAAAACGAAGTACAAATCAGTGGCGAAACAGATTTTACAGCAGCTCCAAGGAGTGGGACGGCAGCTCAAAAATCAGGCCCTCCCATTTCGGTTCAAGAGGAAGAATTTAGGGTGCCCTTGCCTTTTCCACAGGGGAGAACTCCAACCAAAAGACAAGTGGAGGAGGAGAAAGCAAAAGAGTACAATGAGTTGGTTAAATTGTTTAGCAAAGTAGAGATTAATGTACCCTTGCTGACGATGATCAAACAGGTTCCTAAGTATGCAAAATTTCTGAAAGATCTTTGTGTTAACAAGAGGAAGCTTAAGGAAAATGAAATGGTCAGCATGGGGAAGAATGTTTCATCACTCATCCATGCCATACCTCAGAAATGTGAAGACCCTGGGATATTTACTGTATCTTGTGAGATAGGGAGCACCACGCTACATGATGCCATGCTGGATTTAGGAGCTTCCATTAATGTCATGCCCAGGACAGTCTTCCAGATGCTTGGCATTGGTCCTCTACAGCCCACTGGAGTTGTGATTCAGCTAGCAGATAGAAGCCAGACCCGCCCGGTAGGAGTTATTGAAGATGTGTTGGTTAAAGTGAAAGAGTTGATTTTCCCTGCAGACTTCTACATTCTAGACATGGAGGGAGAGTATCTTGCACGTAGATCCCCACTTATCCTTGGAAGGCCTTTTCTGAAGACTGCTAGAATAAAAATTGATGTATATGCTGGCACCCTTTCGATGGAGGTGGGAGACACAGTAGTCCAGTTTAGTATTTTTGATGCCATGAAGGACCCTAGGGGAGATCACTCTATTCTGAGCATGGACACCGCAGATGAGACTGTTGAGGCACCGTTTATTGATGATGATGGTGCATTTGACATAGTGGGAGGAGTTTTGATTTCAGAAGAAGTTGAGGAGATGAATGGAAAAGCATGTGACAGCCTTGATTTTCAAACTGAAGCTTTACCGGAGTTTTCTTGTTTTCTATTTTGTGATGATACTGCTATTGATAGTCCTAATCTTTTTAATAAGGTTGTTGAAGGTATTACTCAGGAGGCATGCACAGAAGATGATTCTACAGGTGTAGGGGATTGCACAGAGCCCCAGGGACCACCACCATTTTCCAGAAAGTGTAGGGACTTGCATGATGGGAGCAAGTACCCAAGGATCACCTATTCCAGATGAATGTCCACCAGAATTTGAACCTGAGATGGAGGTATTTCTTGTAGAACCAACAGACATTTTTGAACACGATCAGGTAAGTATTTCTTCTTTTCCTTTAGAAAATTTCAGGGAGATGTCTAGATTTGCATGTGAAGAATGTCTTGATACATCATTTGTGAAAAATAATTTTGAAAATTCTTTAGAGGCACCCAGGTTTGACTTTATGCATTGCTATGATATTCTTGAGACAGATTATGCTAAAACTGATTTTGAAAAATTTTTAGAAGAGCCTGAAATTGAAGTTGTTTATTGTGAAGAATCTCTTGCTATTTCCTATGTTGAAATTGAATGTGAAAAACTTCTGGAGATACCTGAGATTGACTTTATTGACTGTGAAACATTTCTTGATATACCTCATGTAGAATATGCTTGTGAAAAATTTACTGAGGTACCAAAAATTGATTTTATTGGATGTGATACATTTTTAGATACATTTTATGTAGAGATTGATGATATTGCACTTCTTTCTTACCCCGCACGCTTGAGAAAGGTTTTACATGTTTTTGCAGGGTCTCAGAGATTTCTTGAGTGGGTACTCCATTTAGATAGTCTTCAACCTCCTGGATGGTTTTCTAAAAAGAATAAAGAGGGAGGAGATGATCCTACTTTAATTCGAAGCACTCCACCTCTAAAATGGCTCTTGGACCTAAATCACCTTCGGCCACCTGAACAGTTTATTGCAAAGTCTAAGTGTGGGGGAGGTATGCATCATCAAACTGAGCAAATGAAGGGAACTCTCTCAATTACCCATACCCCTCCACTACCAAGATGGAGGTTGTTTCTTGATAGACTCCGACTGCCAGAAATAAAGGGGAGTTTATTCTTTCTTGTATTTTCTTTCATTGCATGTTTCATTTTTATGTTCTTTAGAAGTAGAATTTTCTTTTAAAAAGAGTTCTTGCTAATAAATGCGTGAGTAGAGTAGAAGAATAAATAGGAGACATTGTAAATATCATTTTATGTCTTTTGGCATTTTTTCTTCATGAGTAGGAATAAAGGTATCCCTTTAGGCTATCTTGATAACATTTTAGAGTCTTTTGAAAACAAATTAAATTTGATTGTTAAAACTTTAGATTTGAGCTCATGGATGAAATCTTGGGTGCTTGAGTACTACTTGGCCATGGATTCTTGATTGAGGACTTGAGATGAATTAATTGTACCTAGTGAGGATTAGCCTTATTTTTGTGACACATACATGTGATTGTACTCTAGAACTTGCTTAGGTTCTTTCAAAACCATATTTCAATGATTGGATCACATCTATAGAGGCTAATAAATTTGTTTACCTTTCCATATCAATTCTTGACACTAATCATGTTCTTTCTATTTTTCTTTCCTTATCTTCTACTCTTAACCATATTTTTACAGGGACTTGTTTGTTTGGGGAGGTTCTTTGATGCTATTTTGCCCGAGACGGACAAAAGATTAAGTGTGGGGGAGTGGTTAGTGAGTTGGAATCAAGTTTTATCAAGGATGCACTTCTTTTGAAAATTTTTTTTTCTTGTGCCAAATTGAGTTGAGTTTGGTATCAAGATCAAGCAAGAAGAAGTAGTTAAGGAAGACAACAATTGAAACATCTAGATTCTTGCTCATTATTTGAAATCCAAGGAAAACAAATGGCATACAATGAAAAAAAAACAGAAATCTGCAATGAAGGAAAAGAAAATCTGTGCTAAAAGAATTTTTTTTTTGTGAAGCTTGGTTTGGTCAGCAAGGTTTGGATCAGTTACCATGGGAGTTAATAAAGATCAGCAACTTTTGGCTAGAGTCTAAATTGCGGCGGTGAGGAATCAGAAATTCTGGATTGAGGTTGAATTAAAGGCTGATCAAAAGCTGAAGAAAAACAATCTGAAACTGAAAAAAAAAATCTGAATTGCATTCCAAGTGAGAGCTTGGAAGCTGAGTTGTGCTGAATCTGAGGGCTGTGGAATGATACAAGCTGAACCTGGAAGCAAGCTGTAAAGTGCTGAAGTTATTGGGAAGCTGAGACAAAAACAGAAAAAAAAACAGTTTGTATCAACTTGAAATTGATTGTGCCATGGATGGAACTTGAATTTGCTGAGCTGAAATTCTCAAGTGAAGCATGTGAACTTTCCACTGTTATTTGAGGCTAATTGTTGTGAGAAACCAGAGACTGCAAGGTCTGAATCATTTGGTGTGAATCTGAAACATGAAACCCAGAAAAAAAGAACAAAAAAAAAACAGAGAAAAAAAAACAATTGTGAGCTGTGAAAAAAAAATAGCTATGAGAAGAAAAGAGCTGGGCACCATTTAACTGAGAAGAATGAAGGAGAGAATGAGTAGATACTCAGCTGCAACCGAATGTGAAGCCAGCAGCTGACTTGAAAAAGAAACAGAAAAAAAAAGAAAGCAGTTTGGAAAAAAATCAAAGGAAGCAAGTTGGCACACCATTGAGTTCTGGCACCATAAAAGTAGTGAAAATATTCTCATCCAAATTGAAGATCTACTCCATTACATTCTGAATTTACTAGAGAGAAAGAAAAAGAAAAACAAAATCAGAAAGGGAAGAGAAGTAAGCAAAATTGGCACGAAAAAGTGAAGTTGGCACAAGGGAGTTGATGAGGCTTTTTCATCAAACTTTTGAAGGGCAATGCCAAAGTCTCATTCCATTACACTTGTGATTTCATTTCGTGGACTGAAAGAAGGGCAAAGAGCATCAAAAATATCCTTGAGCATTCAAGTCTTCCATTCTATCAAATTTGCTATTTTCATGTCTTTTATTTCATTTCTACCATTTCATATGTCTTTCACTTTTGAATTAACTTTTATGGATGATTGATTCTAATCATGAATAATGGTGGAGAGTAGATAATAAGCAAGCCTATGGTAGTGCAAGAAGCATGTGTGTATGAGTGAGCTCCATTTTCATCATGTACTTAGAACTTAGGAAGAGAGCCACTAAAAACTTCCTTTGAAAGGTTAGAGAGTGAAATTCATCTCTATGAACCATGAAGGTTGAAATTGCTAAGTTGTTGATTTAAGGACAAGATACTAATCCATAGAGCTTAGATTTTTGAGAATTAACAACCCTAGGTAATTTCTTTTCAATTGCTTCTACTTATGTTTGAGAAAAGCTAGGGGATACATATTTAGTACTTTTCGCGAGACGCTCAAGCTTAAGTGTGAGGGAGTTGATAAGCATCATTTTATTGATCATTTTATATGCTTAAATCCATGTTTGACCCATATTTTACTTGTGTAATTGTGGATTTACCCTAGGTTCTAGGATTTATATTCTTTTTGGACCTAATTGCAAATGTTGATATATTTGAGTGGTTTTGTCACTAAATTTTTGATCTACTTTTGTAGGCTTGGAAGGATCATGGACCTAGATCATGTTGGGTCAAGGTTGAGTCAAAAGTGGACTGGATCAAGTAATCAAGCGTCAACTAATATGGACCGTCTGATGCAAGAACGGTTAGATCTAGACCATCTGAGAACTTCTGATCGATCCGAGCTGGGATTAAGTCTAATCGAGCGATCAGATCAAGATCTGAAGGATTCAGCCCAATCGGATATTATCTAGCCGTTGGATCATGATCAGAGGATCTAGACCATCCATTCAAAGATCAAGGTGATCTGAACCATCCGTTGTAGATCTGGCCATCCGAGCTACCCTGAGGATGATCCTGACCTCTGATCAAGATCTGGAAAATTTGAATTAAATCGGACGAAGATCAACCGTTCGATGAGCGCTGGACAATCTGAGCCGTTCACTGTTCAACTACATAAATCAAATCCCCTGTTTTCAGATCTGTCGCATCTTCGCCATTTCCAGCTCAGTTTTCTTCCCGTTTTCTCTTTTGTTCTTCAATTTCTTTGGTGATTTCTTCCATCTGAAGGCGTGGCCAACTCGATCATCATCTTGAAGCAAGATCTGAATCCTTGGAAGAAGCTCTAAATGAATTTCTATCTCGGATTTGCATCATAACAAGGGTTGAGTGAGGGTTTCATCAATTTCTGATTTCTGATCAAATTGATTGTGATTTTGTGCTGTTTTCTTCAATCGGAGCTATCTGGAGGGTCTCTGGAGCACTTTGATCATCAACCAATCTTCCTAGCAGCCCTTCATCGCCGGATCAAAGAGATCGGATTGGATTTCCAGCTGTGTGCAAATCTGTGATCAGATCTGAAGTTGGAGCTAATTTCCATTGATTTGCGAGTTGAAGGGGTTCTTGGCTTGCCCTTGCGTGACGAACAAGGATGTCTTGAGACAAGGAATGATCGAGGCTTAGTTTTCTTATTGTTTCTCTGTTCAGTAGCTGTAATTTCAGTTTCAGCATTTTATTTTTGTTCTGCAATTGTATCAGCTGCTTAAGTTTCATTCTCTGAATTGTTTCTTTCTTAATTAGGGTTAAATTCTGCAAGTAGTTAATTAGGAGGTTTGTTTGTGAACAATTGTTGATGATTTCAGTTGTCTTCATGTTTTGATGTTTGCAAATCAGTTTCTGTCTTTCTATTTTGCGTGCCAACTTAAGTTGCTGCGTATCAGTTTTGTCATTTAGTTCCTAAACTTTGTGACAAGTGGTGTCTAGGTTTTGTTTCCTGACTTTACATTGAAGTGGTTTCATTTTCATAGCAATTGGTATAGGTTTATGAATTTGGTTTCAGCTACGTTGCATGTATCAACTTTTGTTTCAGCCAGAATTTAGTTACAATTTCTATAAATTTCAGCTATCATTTTTGCCATTCCCAGTTGATTACTTCTGAAGCTAGTTTTGAGTATTAGATCTCAGTTGTTTTGTTTGATTTAGCAATCAATTTGAAGCTGTATTCCTGTAATCAAGTTCTGCAATGTTCTGCAGTTCGTTTCTAAATTAGTTGTTGTGGACTTCTGCATTCAAATCAGTACTGCAAAGTTCTTTCTTCAAGTTTTTGCAATGTTCCTGTTCTGAATTGTAGAATCCTTTCTGCATTTAGTATTAAATTGCGGCAGTAAGCTTCTCTGTTCTGAATACTAGGTTCATTTCATTTCTGCAAGTTTGTGTCAAGTGGGAACTTATTTCTGATCAGTAGTTAGCTTGTTTGGTACTTGGATGTTAGAGTTTCATATTAGCTGAAGTTAAACAACATTTGTCAGTTTGTGTTGTGCTCGGAACTAATAGGTTTTACATCCCATTTGTTTCTGAATTTCCATCTTTATTTCTGCACTTCAGATTGAGTTTCTGCACTTCGTATCAAGTAAGGTTTCAACATTGGTTTAGCATTGGACTGTTTTAGATTGTTTGCATTTGGTTTTGTCTTCAATTGAAGTTGTTGCATCAGTTCAATTGAGAATTCAGCCACTGGTTTTATTCATTTGTTTAGCATTAGTTGCATTTGAATTCAGATTTATCTTTCTTAATTCGGTTGAGTTGCTTTCGTTAATTAGGGTTTCTATTAGTGAGTTCCTTAGTGGCATTTGCTTTGTTTAGCCCATTTAGTTAAGTTCTTTTATTTCCACTGTGTTTTTCATTTCTGATTACAACTTAAACCCAGATTTTATTTGAAAACCCAAAAATATTTGACGATACATAAACTCAAGCTCGAATCGAACAACTTGAACTAGCCCAAGGAAAAATACGACCTGAGGCCCCTTTACTACGCTTTTATTCTTTAATTGCAAAAAGGGTTTCCAGCTTTATAAATATCTAAATTTGAGACCCACTTTCGTGACACCTCATTTGGGTCCATCAGTTATTAAGTTTGAACATACCTCCCCCTCAAACACGGGTCTCTCCCCAAACCCAAAATAATCAAAGGTAAACTTTTGAATTGCATATAAAAGGCATATACCATAAATGTATCATGCCAACAATGTATATACATCATACGGCAATAAGTGTGAATTGCACATGAAAACATATACAGAAATATATCATGGTCAAACATGTATATGTTTCATATGACAAGTAAGGAATGCATCTGTATCTGACATATAATCCTGATTGGTCTCCGGACCGATCAGGTTTGTTGATTATTTGATACAGAAATATTTCTTATTAGTCAGGGGAGCGATCAGATTTCAGAACCATTTCTGAAACTCTGATACACTCCTGATCAGACTGCATTAACAATTTACATTCCAAAACAAAGGTGTAGACTCCATTAATATTCGTCATTTTAGAAAAATTACTGAAACACGACATTAAGACCAAGAGTCATGACTCAACAAACCCTTTCATATGAATTTGAACATTCCAACATAGGTGTGTATCAAATCAGTATTAGATTTTGTTCCAAGTATCTTGACCATCATCCTACTACTCAGTTCTATTGATACTTCATCAAAATTGATGAAGGGGATTGGTCTGATACAATTTGGAATGATCTGAGAATCAGTATTGATCTGATCGGTCACCATACCGATCAGACTTTCCTAGATCGGTCGGTGGACCGATCAGGGTGAGTCCTGATCGGTTCGTGGATCGATCTGGTTTGATACAGAGAGGTTTTCTGAACCAGATTTCAGAAACTGAGTTTCAGAAACTCTGAAATCAGATTTGTTTCATTGTACAATTTTAGAAACGAGATTTCAGAAACCCTAATTCAATTAGATTCAATCCCATTGATCCTAAAGGGTTTCTTTTAACTAAAATCCATTTCCCAAAATGATCAACATGATTTGTGTCAAAGCATGAACAGTATTTTCTAAGCATGAAGTTGAATATCAAAACATGTTTGTATCAAAGCATGATCAGATTCCCAAAATCTAAGTGTTAGTGATATGAGAGAAGTGTCCTAAGGCAATCGCCTTATGATGTAAACATTTATTTTAATAAATGATAATTCACTATTTGAGTATACATGTTTTGTGTATTTGATTGGGATCTTAAACTCAGCTACTGAATGTCCGCAATATAACTCACAGCATAAGAGAATTTGTGATGGGATCACAACTAGTGATTATCTCTAATGTGCAATTGTGAAGTATTGAAATTATCCCTAGTCGATGAATTGATAAAAACGGACACTATCAATTCTGTTGAGACTAGCATGGGTTATTCTCTAATCAGCTGATTCTCACTAGCTGGTGACATTGGGATGTCCGGAGATAAACATGGATGCTAGTTAAGGGAACTAGTTCATTGGAGTGACTAGCTGTAAGACTTCATATGGGAATCTACATGTAGATATGTCAATGAAGTTCTTACTGCGGCTTAAGTGCGATGTTCCTTTGACTTGCGGTGTTCAATTCATCTTGGTCATGAAGACTTATACTTTAACATCTTAAGCAAGCATCTCCAAGGAGGTGTGGACCCAGGATGGTTGGGTATAAGCCGAAGTGCCCGAAGATGTTTGAACAGCCTACAAAGGATTCACCACTCCTTGCGAAGAGATGTATACCCAGGCCTATTGTCGGATTGTTACTCAGAAATCTCTGGCCAGAGTATATCATGTTTAGAGTGCGAGTCTCTAAAATACATGAGAGTAATTAGAAATCTAATGGACGAGAAAGACACTACTTGGGCTAGGTGTGACGTAGTCAGCCTAGTGGGGACTGACACCATAGACCGTGTCCTGAACCAAGTGGGTATAAGGTGGTGAAGGAAATGGGGCACGATTCATTAGAGCTGCTGAATGGTTTCAGAATAATTTCTTCTGAGGTCAAACCGTTGATCTTTCGATTAATTGGGGATCATGATGTACTACTAGGTGCCACTCATGATCATTCTATAATTGATTGATTATAGATGGCCAACATAAATCGAAAGCCTATTTAGTCACACGCACTACGAGTAATCCGAGGGATTTAAAACGAGTTGAAAATTGGATTTTCCGATCAAGAGAAATAAGTCGATTCTGAGTTAATCAGAGGCGCAATGGAAGCTAAAAATGGCTAAGTCTTTTGAAGGCTTTTTGGGCGAATTAAATGAGTTTAATTCGCGGCGGTTCGGGTTGGTTTGGCCGGCCAAAGAGGGTGTCAAAACCCCCTTTGGTGGCCGGCCACAATAAGAGAAGAAAACCAATTTATTTTGGTTTAATTAATAAAATAAATCTAGTGCGATTTATTTTATAAATTATGGATACCTGGGTACTTGATACTGGGTGTAGCTCACATATATGTAATGACATACAGGGGCTAAGGAATAGAAGAAGGCTCGTCAAGGGAGAAGCGAATTTGCGGGTTGGAAATGGAGCAAGGATTGCTGCTATCGCCATCGGAACATATTTGCTAAAGCTCCCAATTGGACATGTCTTAGAATTGGATAATTGTTATTTCGTTCCTTCGTTAATAAAAAACATTGTATCTATTTCATGTTTGAATGAAAAAGGTTATCATTTAACTTTCAGTAACAATTGTTGTTACATAACTTTAAATGACGTTCTTTATGGGAATGGAACTTTGTGCAATGACATCTACACGTTAGATTTATCCAGTGACGTTTTCAATATCGAAGTTAGCAACAAACGTGCTCGAATAGATAATCGAATAGACTCCTACACGTGGCACTGTCGTCTTGGCCATATAAGTAAGAAACGCATGACCGAATTACACCGATGTGGAATTTTGGAATCATTTGAACCCGGTTCATTTGATACATGCGAATCATGCTTAAAAGGCAAGATGACCAAATTACCCTTTTCCGGAAAAGGTAATCCAGTGGGAGAATTGCTTGGTCTAATACATACCGATGTATGTGGACCAATGTCAACTCTTGCACAAGGAGGCTATAGCTACTTCATCACCTTCATCGATGATCACTCACGATTCGGGTATGTGTTCTTGATGAAACATAAATCTGAAGCCTTTGAGAAATTCAAAGAGTTCAGAAATGAAGTAGAGAAACAGCTTGGCAAAAGTATTAAGATACTTCGATCCGATCGAGGTGGTGAATACTTAAGTCAAGAGTTTCAAGATTATCTAAGGGACAATGGGATATTGTCCCAATGGACTCCACCGTATACACCACAGCATAATGGTGTATCTGAGAGGCGTAACCGAACCTTGATGGACATGGTTAGGTCTATGATGAATCATGCAACTCTTCCAAAATCCTTTTGGGGCTATGCACTTAAGACAGCTGTTTACTTGCTAAACAGAGTCCCGACCAAGGTAGTCTCTACTACTCCATATGAGATCTGGAATAGTAAGAAACCTCACTTAACTCACCTTAAGATATGGGGTTGTCCTGCTTATGTGAAGCGGGTTGTATCAGACAAATTGGATGCTAAGTCTGATAAATGTCTATTTATTGGATACCCTAAGGAAACGAAGGGTTACCAATTCTATCATCCCTTGGAACAAAAGGTGTTTGTTTCAAGGCATGCTGTATTTCTAGAGAAAGAGTTTCTTTTACAAGAAAACAGTGGGAGTGGGATTGAACTTGATGAAGTTCAAGAAACTCCAATAGACATTACAGAGACACCTAGTCTAGGCCCACAACCGATCATTCATAGTGATGAGCTATCAGTTGAACCTAAAACTACACCACCTCTTCGTAGGTCTGATAGGACACGCAACATTCCAGAGAGATATGGATTTCTCGTAAGTGAATCGAACGACGTGTTGCTCATTGGCGATGACGAACCTATCAGTTATGAAGATGTTCTGAAAAATTCAGAAAGGGACAAATGGCTTGAGGCCATGAAGTCGGAAATGGATTCCATGTAGGAAAATCAAGTATGGGACTTGGTTAACCCACCTGAAGGGATTAAACCCATAGGGTGCAAGTGGGTTTTCAAGAAGAAGACCGACATGGAAGGTAATGTTGTTACCTTTAAGGCTAGATTAGTGGCAAAAGGATATCGTCAAAAACAAGGAATTGATTATGACGAAACCTATTCGCCAGTAGCTATGCTTAAATCCATTCGGATGCTCCTAGCCATAGCAGCTCATTATGATTATGAGATATGGCAAATGGATGTGAAAACAGCTTTCCTTAACGGAAACCTGCTTGAGGATGTATACATGATACAACGTGAAGGTTTCACATCGGTTGATAAAACCAAAGTATGCAAGCTTCGACGATCCATATATGGACTGAAGCAAGCATCTAGGAGCTGGAACATCCGTTTTGATGAGACAATCAAAAAGTTTGATTTCTCACAAAATCCTGACGAACCTTGTGTGTACAAGAAGGTTAGTGGGAGTGCAGTCGTATTCATAGTATTATATGTCGATGACATCTTACTTATAGGAAACGATATATCAGTTTTACAGACAGTTAAGATTTGGTTGTCCAAAACTTTCTCCATGAAAGACCTGGGAGAAGCAACCTATATCCTTGGGATTAGAATCTATAGAGATAGATCAAAACGGTTGCTTGGTCTTTCGCAGTCTACATATATAGACCGAGTGCTAAAAAGGTTTAGCATGTTGGAATCCAAGAAAGGTTACCTTCCCATCAGGCATGGGATCAACCTTTCGAAGTCTATGTGTCCGCGCACAGAAGACGAGAGGATTAGCATGAATAAGCTTCCCTATGCATCCGCAATAGGATCTATCATGTATGCTATGTTATGTACTAGGCCCGATGTATCGTATGCTTTGAGCGTCACAAGCAGATACCAGTCGGATCCAGGAATGGATCATTGGGCGGCTGTTAAGATAATCCTTAAGTACTTAAGAAGAACTAAGGATGTATTTCTAATATATGGAGAAGGAGATTTGATAATACGTGGGTATACAGATGCCAGTTTCCAGACAGATAAGGATGACTCCAAATCGCAGTCTGGATACGTATTTACTTTGAATGGAGGCACAGTTAGTTGGAAGAGTTCCAAACAAGACATCGTAGCAGATTCTACCACGAAAGTAGAATATATCGCAGCTTCGGAAGCAGCAAAGGAAGCAGTCTGGATCAAGAAGTTTGTCTCCGAACTTGGCGTGGTTCCAACCATTGATGAAGTAGTGCCGGTATACTGCGACAACAATGGAGCTATTGCACAAGCGAAGGAACCAAGGTCTCATCAGCGATCCAAACACGTGCTTCGACGCTATCATCTGATCAGAGAGATTATAAGTAGGAATGACATACAAATTGAGAGAGTTCCCACTGAAAGGAATATAGCGGATCCTTTAACTAAGGCCTTGCCTCAAAACAAGTTTGAGGGTCATGTTAGAGCCTGTGGTATTGGATACCGTAGCGATTGGCATTAGGCCAAGTGAGAGTTTGTTAGTGATATGAGAGAAGTGTCCTAAGGCAATCGCCTTATGATGTAAACATTTATTTTAATAAATGATAATTCACTATTTGAGTATACATGTTTTGTGTATTTGATTGGGATCTTAAACTCATCTACTGAATGTCCGCAATACAACTCACAGCATAAGAGAATTTGTGATGGGATCACAACTAGTGATTATCTCTAATGTGCAATTGTGAAGTATTGAAATTATCCCTAGTCGATGAATTGATAAAAACGGACACTATCAATTCTGTTGAGACTAGCATGGGTTATTCTCTAATCAGCTGATTCTCACTAGCTGGTGACATTGGGATGTCCGGAGATAAACATGGATGCTAGTTAAGGGAACTAGTTCATTGGAGTGACTAGCTGTAAGACTTCATATGGGAATCTACATGTAGATATGTCAATGAAGTTCTTACTGCGGCTTAAGTGCGATGTTCCTTTGACTTGCGGTGATCAAGTCATCTTGGTCATGAAGACTTATACTTTAACATCTTAAGCAAGCATCTCCAAGGAGGTGTGGACCCAGGATGGTTGGGTATAAGCCGAAGTGCCCGAAGATGTTTGAACAGCCTACAAAGGATTCACCACTCCTTGCGAGGAGATGTATACCCAGGCCTATCGTCGAATTGTTACTCAGAAATCTCTGGCCAGAGTATATCATGTTTAGAGTGCGAGTCTCTAAAATACATGAGAGTAATTAGAAATCCAATGGACGAGAAAGACACTACTTGGGCTAGGTGTGACGTAGTCAGCCTAGTGGGGACTGACACCATAGACCGTGTCCTGAACCAAGTGGGTATAAGGTGGTGAAGGGAATGGGGCACGATTCATTAGAGCTGCTGAAAGGTTTCAGAACAATTTCTTCTGAGGTCAAACCGTTGATCTTTCGATTAATTGGGGATCATGATGTACTACTAGGTGCCACTCATGATCGTTCTATAATTGGTTGATTATAGACGACCAACATAAATCGAAAGCCTATTTAGTCACACGCACTACGAGTAATCTGAGGGATTTAAAACGAGTTGAAAATTAGATTTTCCGATCAAGAGAAATAAGTTGATTCTGAGTTAATCAGAGGCGCAATGGAAGCTAAAAATGGCTAAGTCTTTTGAAGGCTTTTTGGGCGAATTAAATGAGTTTAATTCGCGGCGGTTCGGGTTGGTTTGGCCGGCCAAAGAGGGTGTCAAAACCCCCTTTGGTGGCCGGCCACAATAAGAGAAGAAAACCAATTTATTTTTGTTTAATTAATAAAATAAATCTAGTGCGATTTATTTTATAAATTATGGATAAATAAATTTGTATAAAGAAATTTATATAAATAAAATTTATAGAAATTTATTCTTTTTTTTTGGTAGATTAAAATAATCCATGAATTGGTTTATTTTAATTTTATAAAATCAATTATGAATTGATTTTTCCATAATAAGAAAGTTTATAAATTTCTTATAAAAATTTATTCCATAATTTAAAGAGAAGAAGAATTAGTTTTATTATAAATTGGTTTATAATAAAGACTCGGTTTAAATGGAATAATTAATAAGAAAATTTATAAGATAAATTTCTTATAACTAATTCCGTTAATTCGGTTTAGATGGAGACTTAGCAAAGGAGTTGCTACTATATAAAGGAACCTAAGGCTAGCCCTTATTCCCAATTTAACTTATCATAGAGCTCTCCCTCTCTCTCTTAATCTCTTCTCCTCTCCCTCTCCCTCTCTTGCCTAGGGCCGGCGCCCACCCTAGTGGTTTAGGGCCGGCACACCAAACAACTTCCCCCTTTTGAAGTTGGCGTGAGCAATCAAGAAGAAGGAGAACCCGAACAAGAAGAAGAAGAAGCGGATAGCGACTCCTCTCTTCTCGGAATTCGATTCCGTTACTTCATTGGTTAGTTTCCTAATTTTTCTCTTGTTCTTCTAGTTGTGCCTTCCGAGAATCTAGTAGTTCTCGTCGGCACAAAACTCGTGACTTTGTGAAGTCATCCCGAAGAGAACTCGGCGTGGACGCGAATAGAGGCGGAGCTTCCAAGGGACACTACAGTTGGATCTCGTCCCTTACTTCGAGTTACGAAAGGTACTTAGTAAATTAGTTTACTTTTCCGCAAAGTTTTATTTTATGATTATGTCAACACACTATAAGGTTGCATGCTAGATACGATGTTAAAATAATTTAGGAAATTATTTTATGCAAATTCTTCCGCTGCACGTAAAAATTTAAAATTTTACGAACTCGTATCCTTGTCAACATGCACCCGGTCCCAACACTAAGTTGGATACTTCAAAACAGATTTGTATCAAGTCAATATTAGATTTGTATCAAAGTCAATAGATGATCAAGGTTGTTCAAAATATTTATCAATTTCATAATCCCCAACTCTGTCCAGCATGTTTGTATCATGATAATATCAAAATATAATCGATTTTCCAAACATACCTATACAACATGAGTATCAAGGTATAATCACGTGTGTATCAAAATATTCCAATTATGATCATGTTTATTCCAAACAATTTTGATAATCCAATCTACCTTGATAATCAGACTTTATAGCAAATCATGGAACTTGAGTGCTGAATTTTGAAACATCATAACTATGTGAACATACTGTTCTTAACCAAAATTTTCATGCCATAGACTAATGTTAATAGCACATAGAGTAAATCATGGCATACTTGATCATGTTCACCTCCAACACATTAAGGAAGAATTTAAGCCTAAGATATATCATCAGTTATTCCAAAAAAAACTGCGATTTTGATATTTTGGCTATCTTTTAGATTTACCGTGAACTATAGAGTTCAATCCTAAGCAATCCATGATAAAATAAGTTATGTGTCAACCTAAGCCATTCATGCAATATATATATATAATTTTTTTTTCAAAACTTGTAGATTTATTTTGAAGCATGGATATACTATCATTCATTGTATGAAAATTTCCTTACTGCTCAAGTGAAATGTCATAACTCACTAGCCAAGAGATCATAGTATTATAAGAACTAAAACAATAGAGATCAAAGCATTTAAGTTGATTTTCCATAACCAATCATGTGAATTTGAGGAAATGGTAAGCGCATTCCTAACTAGGAATGACTATGAGTTTGGAGCACCAAATATCAACCACCCATGTTGATAGATGCTCCCCCTCAACCTAAGCTATACAATTCGAAATATGGAAGTTTTAGGTACCCAAATTTTGGGACCTAATGCATCAACAATGAGGGACTTAGGCACCCATGTCTTAATCAATTTCTTTCTAACCTTTTGAACCCTAGAATCATTTGATGATCTAAATTGGGTTCTTGACATTAATGATACAAAGGTTGGTTCCTTAGGTCGGTAACCTATACCGGCCTTATTGTAAACCGCCCTTTGGGAATTGAGTATCATGTCTAAGGTTTTGGAGCTAGATGAGAATTTCTCAAGAATATTCTTGAGATTTTCAACTTTGCTCTTTAAGTCCTTATTGTCATTCTCAAGGGTCTTAACATGCAAGTCATCAATTACCTCATCCTTAGAGGTTTTTAAATGTTCTACTTCCAATTTCAATGACTTAACCTTATTCTTTGATTTCTTTAACAATTTGGTTAAACATGCGATAGCTCTATAACTTTTATCTAACTCAGGAGTGATTACCTCTTCATCATCCAAGGATGATGAAGGCGCGGTTGAGGAGCTACTTGATTCATCATCACTTTCCTCCTTTGACTCCTCTAGTGCCATGAAAGCAAAGTGATGGGTGGGCTTCTCCTCCTTTCCTGACACAAAAGCAACCCCTTTCTCTTCGGAGCCTTGGTTAGAGATCTCATGTAATTCCATTTCACAAAATAGATCTTCTAACTTAACTAAGGAAAGATCCTTGGAAACCTTGTAGGCATCCACCATGGATGACCACAATGTATTCCTTGGAAAAGCTTTTAGAACTAACCTTACTAGATCCCGATTTTCTACCTTTTCATTGATAGAGTGGAGGCCATTGAGGATCTCTTTGAATCTTCCATGGAGTTCACTTACCTTTTTATTTTCTTCCATGCACAGATTTTGGAGTTGACTGTGAAGGAGGTCCTTCTTAGCTATTCGGGTGTCTTGAGTTCCTTCGTGGAGCTCAATGATTTTGTTCCAAAGATCTTTAACACTTGTAAAAGGACCCACCTTGATCAACTCCTCCTTGGTCAACCCGCATTGCAAAGTGACCACCGCTTTGGCATTTGCTTCACTCTTTCTTATTTGCTTAGCCGACCAACTTGAGAAATCGAGATCTTTTCCTTCAACATCTCTTGGAGGGATGAAACCTTCTTTGACCGAGAACCATATGCTCATGTTTGTCTTCAAATAAAACTCCATCATCGATTTCCAATATTGAAAATCTGTGTCGTCGAAGAGTGGAGGTTGGTTTGTGCTCATTCCTTCTCTTCCAGCCATCTTGTTGATAACTCTCGGATGTTAAGCCGCTTATACAGAGCCCCAAGCTCTGATACCACTTGTTGGAACTTGGATGGCTAGAGAGGAGGAGGGTGAATATAGCCAGACACTACAAATCATGCACTTTTGAAGGTTTCTGTACTTATGGGTTAGGCAGCGGAATACAAATGCAGAAACAGAAACAAAGCAGAACACCAAAACAAAAATAGACAATAAACCGACGCTAACACCGTGATGTACAAGGTTCGGGGATAACTTGCCCCTACTCCTTGGCGTGCCCGTAAGGTGGGCGATCCCTTGATCGTCGGCAGATTAAGCCCCGGCGAACCCGGATAAGATAGAGCCTCCTTCTCGGTGGAGAAACCTCTCCACAGATCTCACGGATGATGGAACTTGAGTACAGGAGATCACACAAGAAGGAATGCTCACTCAGATCTCACAAGGATGTAGTAGAACGCTTAAGCACAAAGCAACAGAGAGCACGAACACAGCCCAGCCAAACTTCCCAAGCTTCTGTCTTGTTCACCTTCCTCCTCTGCTTCCAGCTTCGTCTCTTAAGCTCCTGCTCAACGTCGCCAGCTCCATCAGCACCACTAACTCACACCCTGACCCACTGACCTCTCTGAGCACTCAGTCCACTGGACACTCCTCCAGCTGAGCCTCCGTCAGTTACCAGCCGCGCTTTCGTCAGTTGCCAGTTGCGCCAGACGACGTTGAGACCTAAAAACACAATAGATCCAAACCTGCTCCATGGAAAGTCCTCCATTGACCCTCCTTGAGTATTTGAATCCTCTTGTATCACCTGCACACTCCAACAGATGCTTAACAATGCATATCAAAACATATCAGCAGTGTATCAGAGAATTGGCAGAGAAAACAAACGCGATCAGAGCGTCTGACAGTGATTTCGAATTAAAGTTACAGCTACTGATCGGTCACCGGAATGATCAGAGTGAAGCCTGATTGGTCACCAGACCGATCAGGATAGGCACAGACCGATCAGGCTGTGAGAAAACCGTAATCACGGACATCTGATCCTAGGTCGTGGATCGGTCACTGGAACGTTCTGGCATTCTGGATCGGTCACCAGACCGATCTGGGGCTGAACAGAATCCAACCAAGGTTTCTGTTCTCTCCCTGATCGGTCACCAGACCGTTCTGACACTCTGGATTGGTCCCCAGACCTATCCAGCAGTCTGCTGCACACTCCAGATCGATCCCCAGACCAATCAGGCTGTGCCCTGATCGGTCACCAGACCGATCCACGAATAAGGTTCGTGCCAACTTTGCCTGATCGGTCACCAGACCGATCCAGGGCCTTCCAATTCAACCCAAAGTCAAGAGAACGAGCTTCCTAGCCCTCTCTGACTCGTGCTCAATCCCCCAGACCAAGACTCCATACCCAGTCTCACTCACTGGGACTTCAACCTAGCTTCCCAAGCTAGGACCTGGCTACACTCACCAGGATTTTATCACCTAGCCCTCCAAGCTAGGACTTTTCACCCAACCCTCCAAGTTAGGACTTTTCACCTAGCCCTCCAAGCTAGGACTTTTCACCTAGCCCTCCAAGTTGGGACTTTTCACCTAACCCTCCAAGTTAGGACTTTTCACCTAGCCCTCCAAGCTAGGACTTTTCACCCAACCCTCCAAGTTAGGACTTTTCACCTAACCCTCCAAGTTAAGACTTTTCACCTAGCCCTCCAAGCTAGGACTTTTCACCTAACCCTCCAAGTTGGGACTTTTCACCTAACCCTCCAAGCTAGGACTTTTCACCTAGCCCTCCAAGCTAGGACTTTTCCACATGCCAGCGTGCGATCTCCCGATCCACCTGGACTTAATCTAAATCCATTCAACTAAACTTAAATCGTTGTCAACACCAAAACAACAATCGGGCCAGACTGCATCAACACTCTGGACTGATCAGAACCCATCCTGATCGGTCCAGGAGGACCCTGATCGGTCACCTTGACCGATCAGGGTTTTCTCCAGACCCTACTGATCTCTCTCTAATCGTTCACCAGAACAATCAGAAGCCAAACAGGAACATTCTGATCTCTCTTTGATTGTTCACCAGAACGATCAGAAGCCAAACAGAAACATTTTGTTCTCTTTCTGATCGTTCACCAGAATGATCAGACTCCCTGGATTGGTCACTAGACCGATCTATTAACAAGAGCGCTCGTGCCAACTTCTGATCGGACTCTAAACCGATCCAGACACTTGGCTGACTCATGCTTAGTCCCCCGGACCAAGACTCCATGCCCGGCTTCACTCACCGGGACATTGTTCAACCTAGCTTCCCTTGCTAGGACCTGGCTTCACTCACCAGGGTTTCCTTCACCTAGCTTCACTCGCCAGGATCCGGCTTCACTCACCGGGGTTTCCATCACCCGACTTCACTCACCAGGACCCGGCTTCATTCACCGGGGTTTCCATCACCCGGCTTCACTCACCGGGGTTTCCGTCACCCGGCTTCACTCACCGGGATCACCGGGACCCGGCTTCACTCACCGGGACCCGGCTTCATTCACTGGGGTTTCCGTCCCCCGGCTTCACTCACCGAGATTCGTGCCCAGTCCCCGACCAGGACATAAGCCGAACTCATCTTACTCACCTAAACTTAAATCGGCGTCAACACCAAAACAATAATCAGGTCAGACTGCATCAACAATCTCCCCCTTTATATTATTTGACAACCCAATTCTAAGTTTAGGTATTAGAAATCAATTGAAATCAAATTTCACTATCGCAAGGGAATCAGAGTCCTCCCCCTACAATAGTTATACTCGTAATAACCCTAAACTTAACTAACCAAACTCTCCCTCTTTGTCAAACACCGAAAAAGGTGTAGACTGGTTATTAGGTTTAAACACCTCCCCCTTAAACAAGGGTCTCTCCCGAAACAAACAAGATATAATTAATTGATAAGCATATGAAAAGCATATGAAATAAATACAACAAGATAAGATAGTCATATGCATCATATGAAAATAAACATGGGCAGCAAAATCATAGAATAGAAGTCATACTCAGAATCCATCAGAAAGTCATACACATAAAGTCATGGAATAGTCGTCATAATCAAAGTACAGCCAAAGGTATCACTCCTTAGCAGGGGGATCATCAGACTGCATCGGGTCGTACGCGGTATCATCGACAGGTAGGAAGCTCCCCGGAGTAGTGTTGCTGGATGGCGGAAAACCCGGAAAGGTCTGCTGTGGCTGATGACCAGCCATCCAAGCGCGCCACTCAGCATACATCGCCTGCTGCTCGACATGCATCACCCTCTGATCATCACGTATCACAGAAATCTCGGACCTGATCTCAGACTGAAACGCCTGCTGCCTGAGCTCCAACATATGAAATCTGTGGTCGAATGTCTGCTCAAGCTGGGCGATCTGCCATCTGAGATCTCGGTCCGGCTCATACTCGTCCTCTACTGCAGTGGGCACATCATGATGTCCAGCTGGAGCTGCTGGTAGTTGAATGTGTGTTGCCCGTGGTAGCTCCCCCAGAACCCTCCCATCCTTCCACCTAAGGCCCTGAGGACCGACAATAATGCCAGACTTGGCAAATGCGCATCTCCCAAGTTTGCAGTCTTGCCGAACCATCGGTACAGTCCTGCCCTTGGACACATCGATACCGACTGACTGGAGCCAGTCAGTAATAATGTGACCAAAAGGCATATAAATGGTGCGACGCCCGGGTTCCCTATAGTAGATGATGAACTCGAAGATACTCTCCATGATGTCAAAATCCAAATGACGATGCATCCCATAGAGCATCAGACAGTGAAAAGGGCGGATCTCGGATAAGGGTTTCGAGGTGATCGGCAGAAGACAGTTGGTGATAATCTTGAAAAGAATATAATCAGCTGGGGAGAGTCTAAGAGCAGCAAAAGTGGGAAAATCAAGGGCTAGCTCATCAAGGCCATCCGGCCTGGGATGTCCAAAAAAAATACTCATAAATGGAATTCGGGGTGACTCCCAAGAATGGAACTGGTAAAGGGGCTAGAATGGTAGGGAAAAGGGGATAGATATTAGGCGATCGACGAAAGCCCAGATACTCTGTGAAATTAGAGTAAGTAAAATCTAAGTTTGTCCTGGCCACTCGAGTAGTATACGCATGAGTGCCAATAGTGGGAAAAAGATTATTATAAAATTCTGATACTGAGTCAACGTTGACATCGCGTTCAAGGAAAAGAAATTATTCCAGATTATAGTACTCGATAACCTGTCTTACCGAGGGACAATTTTCATATACAAAAGATTTGTCCACCGTTCGACAGGGGAGGAGTTAAAAGGTAGTATTGAGAAACTTTTGTTCGAAGAAGGCACTGAGTGTTGGTGCTTGGATGGCTAGAGAGGGGGGGGGGTGAATGTAGCCAGACACAAATACTTTGCTCTTTTTGAGATTTCTGCACTTAGGGTTAGCAACAGCAGCGGAAACAAAGCAAACAGAAAAATAGAAATGTAGAAATCAAAGAACACCAAAAATCCTAACACGAGGATATACAAGGTTCGGGGATAACTTGCCCCTACTCCTTGGCGTGCCCGTAAGGTGGGCGATCCCTTGATCGTCGACAGATCAAGCCCCGAAAAATCCGGATATCAAATCCTCCTTCTTGGTGGAGAAACCTCTTCACACAATGTCTCAACAGATATGATATGAGAAGCACAAAGACAATGAACACACTTACAGAGCACAATGAACATAGACGGAAACACTTCACCAAGCTCACTCAGCACAACTCTCACGCAAGAACTCCTAGCTCTTTGTGTCTGCTTGCTGATGGACTCGCCAAGTTCTCCTCTGCTTCAAGATGCTCAAGTTGCAGTCGCTTCAAAGAATGCTCATGTTTTCAGAAGCTTCAAGATGCAGGATGAATCAAAATTGGCGCAAGAGAGCTCCTGAGTTGTAGCCTTAGCAGAGACTCTTCTCTTCTTCGCCAGCCAGCTCTTAACCTGCTTCTCGCCAGGTTACCAGACGCTCCTCTGCAGCTCGCCAGCTTCTCTTCTGCAACAACCCAGCTACCCCTGACCTCCTCTCGACTCACTGAACCCTCTTCAGTCGAGCCCAAGGTCATCGGCTTCTCAGCCGTTGCAGCTCGCGCCAGAAGACGTTGTTTCCTGCAAACGGAAAACAGCCAAACTGTCATAGTGAAAGACTCGGTTGACCCTCCTTGAGTAATCCCTGAGTTACCTGCACACTTAGCAAATGTTTAGCACAGCAAATCAACAGAGAATCAATAATCAGACGATCAGAGCAGATATCAGTAGTGTATCAGTAGAAATCAGAACGCGATCAGAACTCTGACAGTGCATTTTGAATTAAAGTTCAGCTTCTGATCGGTCACCAGACCGATCAGAGAGGACCCTGATCGGTCACCGAACCGATCAGGTTAGGCCCAGACCAATCAGGCTCCAGCCTAATCGGTCCACAGTGAGAAAACTCAGATCGCCACTTCTAGTGATCGGTCACCAGATCGATCCCAGGTCGTGGATCGGTCACCAGTCCAATCCACCTTTTGCTGAGTATTTCTCCAGCTTCACAGGCCAACCTCACTGATCGGTCACCAGACCTATCAGGTTGTGGCCTGATCGGTCTGGGGACCGATCAAGGCACTCCCTGACCGATCAGGCTCCAGCCTGATCGGTCATAATGAGGAACTCGTGATGCTTGATCGGTCAGCCTGACCGATCATAATTCTTCACCGAAGGCCTCTACGATCCCTCTGATCGTTCACCAGAACGATCAGGAGGTCTCCTTGATCGGTCACCAGGCCGATCAGAAGCAAAACAGAAGCCAACCAAGGTTTCTCTGTTCTCTCCCTGATCGGTCACCAGACCGTTTAGCCTTCTCTGGATCGGTCACCAGACCGATCCACGACAGGGAGTTCGTGCCAACTCCCTGATCGGTCACCAGACCGATCCAGCCAAGGCCAACTCCACTATAAGTCAAGAGAACAGGCTTCCTAGCCTTCTCTGACTCGTGCTCAGTCCCCCGGACCAAGACTCCGTGCCCAGCTTCACTCACTGGGACTTTATTCAACCTAGCTTCCCAAGCTAGGACCTGGCTTCACTCACCAGGGTTTCATCTAACCTAGCTTCCCAAGCTAGGACCTGGCTTCACTCACCAGGGTTTCATCCAACCTAACTTCCCAAGCTAAGACCTGGCTTCACTCACCAGGGTTTCATTCAACCTAGCTTCCCAGCTAGGACCTGGCTTTACTCACCAGGGTTTCAGTCAACCTAGCTTCCCAAGATAGGACCTGGCTTCACTCACCAGGGTTTCATCCAATCTAGCTTCCCAAGCTAGGACTTGGCTTCACTCACCAGGATTTCAGTCAACCTAGCTTCCCAAGCTAGGACCTGGCTTCACTCACCAGGGTTTCAGTCACCCGGCCTCACTCACCGGGAGTCGTGCTCAGTCCCCGACCAGGACTTAAATCAGACTCATCTCATTGACTTAAACTAAAATCGGTGTCAACACCAAAACTACAATCAAGGTCAGACTGCATCAACAATCTCCCCCTTTTTGTTGTTTGACAACCCGATTTTAAGTTTAGGGATTTGAAATCAATTGTCTCAAATTTCACCATCGTAGGAGAATCAGGATCCTCCCCCTACGACAGTTAAACTCGTAATTATCCTAAACTTAACTAACCATTCTCACCCCCTTTGTCAAACACCGAAAAGGGTGTAGACTGGTTGTTAAGTTTAAAAATTCCTCCCCCTCAACCCAGGGGTTATCCCAAAACAACAAAAGATATGATTAATTTGAAGGCATATAATAAAGGTAAGGCAGGATATAACAATCATACGCATCATATGAACATGGAATAGAAAAAAAACATGAACTACCAAACAACATAAGATAGCAAGTAATACACGAAATCAGTCAGATAGTCAGATGCATAGCAAAGCATCAAAGCATAGTCAAACATATCGCAAGTCTGTCAGAATCAGAATCAGAATATAACCACCATCAATCCTCAACGGGGGGGGGGGGGGGGGGGGTCATCAACCTGCATGGGGTCGTAGGTCGTGTCATCGTCAGGTAGGAAAGACCCCGGGGCAGTACAGCTAGAGGCACAGCTCCATGAAGTGTAGGCTGGTACGGATGACCAGCTGCCCACGCACACCACTCCTCGAACCATGCCTGCTGCTGAGCGTGCATCACAGAAACCCTCAAATCAGTCACCCGCTGATCAGCACGTAGCCCAGAGATCTCAGACCTGACATCCTGCCGCCAGAGCTCTGAAATATGAAGTCCATGCTGGACAGTCTGCTCAAGCTCAGCAATCTGCCAGCGGAGGTCAGGATCCGCCTCGTAGTAGTCTCCCGTGGCAGCAGGAGCACCATGATGTCCAGCCTGGTCTGCAGCTCCTGGAATATGTGCGACCCTAGGTAACTCCCCTAGTCCCCGACCATCTTTCCATATAAGACCCTGAGGTCCGACAACAATACCAGACTTGACGAATGAGCGTCGGCCAATTCTGCAGTCCTGCCGAACCATCGGCACGATCCTGCCCTTGGTCACATCAATACCGACTGAGTGAAGCCAGTCAGTAATGATGTGCCCAAAAGGCATGTAGACTGTCTGACGGTTGATCTGACTATAGAAGATGATAGAGAAATAGATGGTCGTCACTATGTCAAAGTCTAGCTGTCGATGCATTTGGTAGAGCATCAAGCATTGAAAGGAACAAATCTCTACTAAGGGCTTCGAGGTAATAGGCACAAGACAGTTGATTATAATTTTGAAAAGAACATAATCAGATGGGGATAAGCTGAGCGCAACAAACGTGGGGAAATCACCAGCAGGCTCACCTAGACCCCCTGGCCTAGGATGGCCGAAAAAATACTCATAGATAGAGTCAGGTGTGACTCCATCGAAAGGGGCCAGGAAAGGATTTTGAACATGCAGGAAGAGCAGAAAGTCATTATTGGATCGTCGACAAGCTAGAAAGGCAGTGAAAGCGGCTAAATCAAAATTGAGGTTGGTACGGGCGACTCGGGTTCTATACCCCAAACCTTCGCCATTGACAAGATTGTTATAAAACTCGAAAATCAAATCAAAATTGATCGGCCGCTCAAGAAAAAGAATGGATTCCAGTTCGTAAAACTCAATGATCTGTCACACTAATGGACAGTGTTCGTAAACAAATGTCCTGTCCACAGTTCGACAGGGTAGGAGTTTGAAAGTTCGAGTGTGAAAGGCCAATTCGAAATGAGCATTTGGAAATCTGGCATTAGAAGGAGGTTGGGGTCTAGTAGATGAAGAGGGAGCCCTAGATCGTGAGGTACCCTCAGTCAGTTCTTTACCCTTGGGAGATTTTCTAAACATTTGTTGAAAGGTCAAGGGCAACAAATTGAATCAAGACATACACAACAATTGATCAAAGGAAAAGAAGAAGGTCACGACAACAAATTGAAATTGATCAGTGAAGTTCACCCAAGATCATGACAAGGTCACGGTAAACACCAAAAATGGAGTTAAGGGCACAACACAAGATAAATCATCATGGTTAGCACAAACATCATAATGTATGAAAGGAATAGAAATGAAACCTGCAAGGATTTGCTTACTTAGGTGCCATGACAGTAGGTTGATTTGTTTGGAGAGAACACTTGAATGAGAGAGGCTGAGGGAGAGCTCGCAAGGCTTGCGGAAGGTCTGCAGTTGCAAGCTCATAGATTAGTACTCGCAGAGATCGCAAAGATCTTTCACAAAGATCTCGCAGAAGAGAAGATGTAGGGAAAAACTTGAATTTGCTTGATGAAAAACTCACACGAGCAGAATGAGGAAGCTCGCAGATGCTTTCAGAGAACGCAGATAAGGAAGAAGAGCTCGCGGACCCTCGTATCTGGTTGAGAGAACTCACGAGAACTCAAAGATCGAGCGTGAACTTAGGGAACGGGAGAAGAACTTTCACGCAGGAAGAGGATGAAAGGAGTCGGCTAGGGTTGAAGGAGTAAGGGTATGGAGAGTTAATAGGTTGGTGGACCGATCCACCAACCAAAATTTAATGTGATCGACCGATCGACCGTTCGATCCTGGAGTACCCAGACCGATCAAACTCCAACCTGATCGGTCTGGCTGAGTCCTGATCGGTCGGGTGACCGATCAGGGAAGCCCCTGATCGGTCTGTCGATCGATCAGTGAGCGAATAGAGAGTTTGTGCGAAATCGTGAGACCCTTCTGATCGTTCGGTGGACCGATCACCAAGGGGGCCAGATCGGTCAGTGGACCGATCAGATCCAATATAGAGAAATTTTTGTGATTTATCGCTAAATAGCTTGATCGGTCATTTGGACTGATCAGGCCAACTCCTGATCGGTCCGGTGACCGATCAGGGAGGTCCCCGATCGGTCTGTGGATCAATCAGGGATCGAACAGAAGGTTGTGAGCCTTCTGTGAGCTTACTGATCGGTCTGTGGATCGATCATGCCACTCCTGATTGGTCTGTGAACCGATCAGATATCAGAGGAATCTGAAATTCCCAATATGTATCAGAAATTCCCGTTTCAAACAACCCTAACAGCCCCTAATTCAAACAGAATTGAGTCCCTAAGGGGTTCCCTCATCCATATTTGCAATCAAGGGTTGTGTCCTTATGATTCAACAAATCAATTTGCTCCAACCAAGTGAAGTCAAACTCAATCAAAACATTCATCCAATTTAAAGCAAGGTTGTATCAAAATAAGTCTCCAATCAAGTTTCCTTGATTGGAATGTCCAAGTATGATCATAGAGCCAAGTACACATGTATTATGCATTGGTTTTCCCCATACTTGGTCAACTTAATGATTATTGTCTCGTCAACCTAATTCCTCAAGGGATGCATTAACATTTTGAGTAATTAGGTTGATCCTAGCATCTCACCCCATTTCTAGCAAACAAAAATATTTTGTTAAATCTTATAGTTCGTGTGAGATGTCCCCAAGTTGCCCAATAATTGTTCCCCAACAATTTGAAATAATCATGAAGGGTTTTGTTTTCTTTTCAATCCTATGAAGCGCGACACATTCCCAACTCCCTTCGTAAGAAACTAAATTCATTCTCGGGGAGTGGTTTAGTGAAAATGTCCGCTAGGTTCAATTTGGACTCTACATGTGAGAGTACAATATCTCCTCTAGCAACATGATCCCTAATGAAATGGTGACACACTTCAATGTGCTTGGTCCTAGAATGATGGATTGGATTTTTTGTTAGGTTTATTGTGCTTATGTTGTCACACAACACTTGCACACCCTTGCAGGTTAATCCATAGTCCTCTAGTGTGTGTATCATCCACAACAATTACGATACACTCTCTCCCATGGCGATATATTCTGCCTCGGTCGTGGAGAGAGCAACACAATGTTGCTTCCGACTTGACCAACTAATTAATGATGATCCTAAGAATTGGCAACCCCCACTTGTGCTCTTTCGATCCAACTTGCACCCAGCATAGTCGGAATCGGTATAGCCAATTAAGTCAAATGACTCGGTACGAGGGTACCAAAGACCAACTCTAATTGTGCCCTTAAGGTATCTCAGAATTCTTTTAACAACAATTAAGTGAGATTCCTTGGCACAGACTTGGTACCTAGCGCATATACCTACAGCAAAAAGAATATCAGGTTGACTAGATGTGAGGTATAGCAAACTACCTATCATGCTCCGATATTGAGTCAGGTCAACAGGCTTACCACTCTCATCATTGTCTAATTGTGTGTTTGTAGCCATGGGAGTGATTACTTCTTTAGAATCACTCATGTTAAATTTTCGGAACATCTCTTGAGTGTATTTTGATTGGTGCACATGAATCCCAACTCGAGTTTGCTTGATTTCGAGTCCAAGGAAGAAAGTCAATTCTCCTACTAGACTCATCTCAAACTCACTCTCCATGTGTCCAATAAATTCATTCAAATAGCCCTTATTGTTTGAGCCATAAATTATGTCATCGACATATATTTGGGCTACAAATATATTGTCACCATCTCTTCTTAGAAATAGTGTAGGGTCTATTTGTCCTCTCACAAACCCTTTTTCAATGAGAAATGTCGACAACCGCTCATACCAAGCTCGGGGTGCTTGTTTAAGGCCGTAGAGCGCCTTCTTGAGCTTGAACACGTGGTTTGGAAATTCGGAACTCTCAAACCCCGGAGGTTGCTCGACATAGACCTCTTCTCTTATGAAACCATTTAGGAAGGCCGATTTGACATCCATTTGATAGAGTTTAAAACCTCGATGTGCTGCAAATGCAAGCATCAATCGGATGGATTCTAATCGTGCCACGGGAGCATATGTCTCATCGTAATCAAGGCCTTCAACTTGACTATAGCCCTTGGCTACTAAGCGTGTCTTGTTTCTTATGATTTCTCCTTTATGGTTCAATTTATTTTTGAAGACCCATTTGGTTCCAATAATGGTGGTCTTCTTGGGTCTAGGGACTAAGTCCCAAACTTGGCTTCTCTCGAATTGACCTAATTTGTCTTGCATGGCAATGATCCAATCGGGATCATCTAATGCCTCGTCAATTTTCCTTGGTTCAATTTCAGAAATTAAGGCAACTTCATTAGCCTCATTCCTAAAGAATGATCTAGTCCTAACCCTATGATGGATATCTCCAACAATTTGGTCTTGGGGATGACTAGAGGCTAACCTAGTTTACCTTGGTGTAGGAGGTGCTTCTTGGATGGTGTCACTAGACACAAGCTCAGCCTCAGGATCCAGCTGATCTATGCATTGTCTAGGCTCACCATCATCAGATTCATCACCGCCATCTACAACACTTGTATTAGTAATATGAGAGAAGTGTCCTAAGGCAATCGCCTTATAATTGTAATCATTTACTTTAATAAATGAATATTCACTATTCCTTAGTTTTGGTTATTGGACACATCCAAGCTTGACTAAACGGTTGAATGAGGTCCAACCATATTAAAACTATTTCTTGATTAATGGGTCAGTCTTAAGCTCGGAGCATCGATTTGTTGTGCCACAGCTAAGGTCGATGTAAAGAGAGGTGCAGTTGGGTGCTATGTATAATGTTGCATACTTGTTAATGAGTTAACAACCCAATGATTTATCCAAACATTCAATTAGTTGATTGATAACCATCATTTTGTTGATTATTTTCGGCTCTAAAATCCATGTTTGATCCACATTTTATATGCTTAAGTTTGCAATTTTATTAAGTTTCATGTATTCTCTTCATTTTGACATTTAATTCAAATCTTTGTATATGTGGGATATTTTTGGCACTAAATTTGAATATCATTTTGCAAGCTTCAAATGATCATGGACCTAGATCAAATCGGGTTAGACTTGAGTTAACATTGGATCCAGATCAAAGGGGTCAAGCATCGGATTAATAGGAGCCGTCCATTCCAGAGAACGGCTAGATCTGAGCCATTGGTCAACTTCTGGTCAATCCGAGTTCAAGATAGAATCAATCATGACCATAGATCAAGATCTGAAAATTTCAGCCAAATCCGAAGTAATCTGACCATTGGATCGAGCTCAAGATGTTCTAGACCATCCATTCAAGAAAAGGGAAGATCTGGACCATCCGTCACTGATCTGGTTAATCCGAGCTGAGAACAGGTAGATCAGGACCATTGATTGGGATCTGTGGAGTTTGGTTCAGATCTGAAGAGATTTGACGGTTGGATAAAGTCAGATTGATCTCAGCCGTCTGCTGCTTCTATCATAATTTGGCTGGACCAAGTGCTGTGCCGAACCAAGGGGTCTGAACCCAACTTCTCTAGCTTGACTGGACCGAACCACAGAACTGGGCTGAACTCAAGCTGAGCTGTGGGCTGAGCAAGGACTGAACCAAAGGACTCTGGCTTGACTGGACTCAATCCGCGGAAGCTGGCTGGACTGAACCAAGCTGGACCGAACCATTTTCTGAGCTGAACCGAAGCTGTGGCTTGGCTGAACTAGGGCCGAAGTGATCTGAATCCACGTGCAGTCGAGACGAACCGAACTCAATCGCTGAAGCCAAGAGAACAAAAGGGAGAGGGACGCGCGACCTAGGTTTTTCATCGACTCCACACGCAGGCTCGCGACGATCATCTTCTCCTCCATCTTCATCGTCGCCGCAACTAGGGTTAGGGGTTCCAACCCTAGTCGGCCAGAGCTTCGATCAACCGAGTTGAGGGGTTCCCGACTCATTCATCCACCTTCACCGCCAGAGATTGAATCGATCAATTTGAGGGGTTCCCGACTCGATCCGATCAACTCCATCCGCTTTCATCTTCATTGCCGCCGACCGACAGCTTTCTCTCGAGTTTGAGGGGTTCCCGACTCGATCAAAGCTTCCAGCTTCCATTCCATCACAAGCTAGGGCCCAGGGGTTCCGAGCCCTAGTCGACCTCACTGCCACCGATCAAATTCCTTACAGCTTTGTTTTTCTTTACCAAGTTTTTTTCTTCAGCGTTTTCTTTCCTTGCAATTCGTTTTCAGCAGTTTGTTTTTCCTTCCACAGCTCGTCAGATTCAGTAGCTTCAGATCCCATTTTCCAGCGATTACTTCTCAGCAGCCTAGTTTCCATTTACAGCAATTGCATTACAACAGTTCTTCCACCTTTCCAATTCCAGCAGCAGTTGTTTCCTTCATCCGATCAACAATTCATTTATAGCAACTTCGTCTCAGTTCCTCACAGTAAATCCAACTTCTTCACAGCAGCTGTCCAGCTTCATCAGATCCAGTAGATTTCACAGTTTTTTTTACAGCAATTTATTTCCAAGTAGAGCTTAAGCATTCAAATTCCGGCTGCAGCAGTTCATCAATTGGATCAATTGGTGGTTTAATTGTGTTTTTCCTTGAGTTGTTTTGTATTAATTGAGGAATGTGTTTGTTAATTGATGAATTTTGTATTGGTTAGATTCTTCTCATTTCAAGTTGCATTTACATGAAGCAATTTTTAACACGCCTACCTTGTGTTCGGTCAATTGCCTCTTAGATCAATTATTTTTAATTGTGATGTTTCTTAGTTTCTTAACTTTGGTTTTGTGTTGCTCTTACTATTGCTTTAAGTTTTATGACTTTATTTACATGCAATTAAGCTAGGTTAGGGTAGATTTCTTTAATGCTGTAAGTTTTGCTCCATGTTTAGTTTTGTCAATGCTTAATTTCAAGTTGTCTTTTCTTTTCTACAAATGTAGTTAGGTTAATTTAGATTTCATTACTTGCACTGTCTTTCTTTAATTAGAACTAGATTTCATACCTGCTTGTCATTTCTTTTCGTAGTATTAACGTTCAAACCCAAAACCCAGTTCATATCCAAAACCCAAAAGCAATAAAATACGATCCTGAGATTTATCTTGCACCAACTACATTCGTTGGGAGACGACTCGAGTTACTCTATGCTACATTATTTTAGAGGAATTCGGTACTTAAATTGTATTTGAAACCGTGACACGACTGAAGCGGTCATCATTGTTAGCATAATGTGATAGTTACATATATGTGATATGTAATTGGTATAATTACCTACCTTCATAGCTAAGAATAACTTGATGGCCACAACCATGGTTGTTCTTATCTATGGTTGGATATCAACCTATTTGGAGATGTTCCTACGATCTCCCGAATTGATAAAAAAGGGTTATTCAATTCGAAAAATAAATAGGATTTAATTAATGTATGTTGATGCATTCTTTATCATTCTTCTCACATAAGCTCAATTTGTATTTCTAGGATAATCACTCGATCATGTCTTCTCTGAATTTGTGTTCCATTTTGGACACCAATAAACTGACTGGGCCAAACTTCATGGACTGGCTTCGAAACCTGAGGATAGTCCTCAAGGCAGAGAAGCTTGCTTATGTCCTTGAAGATCAACTTCCCAACCGTCCTCCAGAAAATGCAACTCAAGACCAGTTAGTGGCCTATCAAAAACATGTGACCGATTCTAAACTTGCGAGTTGCATCATGCTAGCCGCTATGGTACTTGAGCTGCAAAAGCAGCATGAGCATATGGATGCTTATACCATCATCTTCCATCTTCATGAGCTTTTTGACGAGTAGGCGAGATCCGAAAGGTTCGAGGTCTCCAGACTCCTCTTCAACTCTAAGATGCAGGAAGGCACTTCTGTCTCACAGTTCGTGTTGAAGATGTTGGGGTACATTGAGCGACTGGGCACACTCGGTTTTGCAATAGATCATGAACTAAGTATTGACTTAATTCTGCATTGTTTGCCCAAAAGTTATTCACAATTTGTGATGAACTATCGGATGAACAAGATAGAGACTACCATTCCTGAGTTGCTCAACCTGCTGAAGACTATAGAGCCTTCTGTGAAGCAGGATCAGAAGACGGTACTGTTAGTTGATTCCTCGAAGAAAGGTTCTAAGAGGAAGGCAAAAGAACAGAATAAAGGAAAGAAGAAAAGGCCAAAAAGACTGAAAAGACACCAAAAGGCACTTGCCATCACTGTGGCAAGGAGGGTCACTGGCGAAGAAACTGCAAGGTTTATCTTGAGTCCTTGAAGAAGAAGGAATCCGATGCCCCATCCTCTTCAGGTATCTTCGTTATTGAATGTCACTCTATTTCCTCAACCGCCTGGGTACTTGATACTGGGTGTAGCTCACATATATGTAATGACATACAGGGGCTAAGGAATAGAAGAAGACTCGTCAAGGGAGAAACGAATTTGCGAGTTGGAAATGGAGCAAAGATTGCTGTTGTTGCCATCGGAACATATTTGCTAAAGCTCCCTGCTGGACGTGTCTTAGAATTGGATAATTGTTATTTTGTTCCTTCGTTAATAAAGAACATTGTATCTATTTCATGTTTGAATGAAAAGGGTTATCATTTAACTTTTAGTAACAATTGTTGTTACATAACTTTAAATGGTGTTCTTTATGGGACTGGAACTTTGTGCAATGGTATCTACACGTTAGATTTATCCGGTGACGTTTTCAATATCGAAGTTAGCAACAAACATGCTCGAATAGATAATCGAATAGACTCCTATACATGACATTTGTTGGATCGAGAGATGCGATAGAGGGGGGGGGTGAATGTCGCAAATCGTTCGGATTTAAAAAGAGCGGGTGCGCAGCGGAAATAAAAGAAAAACAGAACAATGCAAACACAGTCGGTTTACTTAGTTCGGAGCCTGGGTCGACTCCTACTCCAAGGCCCACGGTCGTTGACCGTTTTCTACGGGCAATTCTATAAGTTCGTAAAAGTTTACAAGACAGATTATAACAAGAACAGTTTAGTAAACTTTAAATGCAGCTCTTCGTTACCGACGTCCGGTGTAGATCGATGTTTCGGAGCAGCGGGACGTCGTCAGCTTGAGTTGGAAGATTTCTGGAGCGTGTCGCGGAAGCAGAAGAGCGCAGAAGTGTCGAAGCAATTGATCATTTGAAGAAGGAGGTCGAGGGCCCTTTATATAGGGCCTGGGGGCGCCCTGGTCGACGGGGGCGCCCCCCACGTGGCTTCTGATCTGGTGATCGCTTCGGTCAAGGCTGATCTCTTCATCTTCGGGATCAGCTTTGACCGGGGCGCCCCGAGCGCGCGGGGCGCCCCGAGCGCGCGGGGCGCCCGGGTTGACCGGTCAAAGCCTCATCCTTTGGCTTCACGAGGGCAGCTGATAGTCGGCGTGGCACTGGGGGCGCCCGCGACACGCGGGGCACCCGGAGCGCGCGGGGCGCCCGGAACAACCGGGGCGCCCCGAAATGCTGCTGTCGGAGCTTTTTCTTGGTCTGCTGACTTGGGTTGACTCTGGGGGCGCCCGGAAACTTCGGGGCGCCCTGCCCAGCTACTGCCTCACTCCTTTGAGGCTCTCTGAGCTGCAGATACACAGTCCTTCGGTCCTGCATCCAGGGTTAGTCCAAAACAGCAAATATTATGTTAGTTTATACAGCCTTAGCTGTCTTGGTTCTGACTTTGGTCTCCAAAATGGAGCCCTAGGTCGAACCGACGCCTAATGTTCCCTCAAGGGGAACGCGTCCTCACCTACTCCTCTCGGGAGAATTTACCTGGTGCCAACCGGATCCTCCAGTTGGACTTTTGCCCGGCAGTCCTTCGCCAGGTCTTGAGTTTCGCCCAGCAGCCCTTCGCCAGGACTTGGTTTTTGCCCAGCAGCCCTTCGCCAGGTCTTGAGTTTCGCCCAGCAGCCCTTCGCCAGGACTTGGTTTTTGCCCAGCAGCCCTTCGCCAGGTCTTGAGTTTCGCCCAGCAGCCCTTCGCTAGGACTTGGATTTTGCCTAGCAGCCCTTCGCCAGGACTTGGTTTTCGCCCAGCAACCCTTCGCCAGGACTTGGTTTCCTGACAGCCCATCGTCAGGTGCCTAGCAGCCCTTCGCTAGGACTTTGTTTCCTGCACTCTCAAGCAGCATTGTTAGACAACAAATAACCCTTAACTTTGAATCCTTTGCCAATATCAAAACAAGGTTCGATCTGGTGCTTCCTGCACCAACAGCATTGTCGTCTTGGCCATGTAAGTAAGAAACGCATGACCAAATTACACCGATGTGGAATTCTGGAATCATTTGAACCCGGTTCATTTGATACATGCGAATCATGCTTAAAAGGCAAGATGGTCAAATTACCCTTTTCCGGAAAAGGTAATCCAATGGGAGAATTGCTTGGTCTAATACATACTGATGTATGTGGACCAATGTCAACTCTTGCACAAGGAGGCTATAGCTACTTCATTACCTTTATCGATGATCACTCACGATTCGGGTATGTGTTCTTGATGAAACACAAATCTGAAGCTTTTGAGAAATTCAAAGAGTTCATAAATGAAGTAGAGAAACAACTTGGAAAAAGTATTAAGATACTTCGATCCGATCGGGGTGGTGAATACTTAGGTCAAGAGTTTCAAGATTATCTTAAGGACAATGGGATATTGTCTCAATGGACTCCGCCGTATACACCACAGCATAATGGTGTATCTGAGAGGCGTAACCGAACCTTGATGGACATGGTTAGATCTATGATGAATCATGAAACTCTTCCAAAATCCTTTTGGGGCTATGCACTTAAGATAGTTGTTTACTTGCTAAACAAAGTCCCGACCAAGGTAGTCTCTACTACTCCATATGAGACGTGGAATAGTAAGAAACCTCATTTAACTCACCTTAAAATATGGGGTTGTCCTGCTTATGTGAAGCGGACTGTATCAGACAAATTGGATGCTAAGTCTGATAAATGTCTATTTATTGGATACCCTAAGGAAACGAAGGGTTACCAATTCTATCATCCCTTGGAACAAAAGGTGTTTGTTTCAAGGCATGCTGTATTTCTAGAAAAAGAATTTCTTTTACAAGAAAACAGTGGGAGTGACATTGAACTTGATGAAGTTCAAGAAACTCCAATAGACATTACAGAGACACCTAGTCTAGACCCACAACCAATAACTCATAATGATGAGCTATCAGTTGAACCTAAAACAACACCACCTCTTCGTAGGTCTGATAGGACACGCAATATTCCAGAGAGATATGGATTTCTCATAAGTGAATCGAACGACGTGTTACTCATAAGCGATGACGAACCTATTAGTTATGAAGATGTTCTGAAAAGTTCAGAAAGGGACAAATGGCTTGAAGCCATGAAGTCGGAAATGGATTCCATGTACGAAAACCAAGTATGGGACTTGGTCAACCCACCTGAAGGGATTAAGCCCATAGGGAGCAAGTGAGTTTTCAAGAAGAAAACCGACATGGAAGGTAATGTTGTTACCTTTAAGGCTAGATTAGTGGCAAAAGGATATCATCAGAAACAAGGAATTGATTATGACGAAACCTATTCGCCAGTAGCTATGCTTAAATCCATTCGGATGCTCCTAGCCATAGCAGCTCATTATGATTATGAGATATGGCAAATGGATGTAAAAACAGCTTTCCTTAATGGAAACCTAATTGAGGATGTATACATGATACAACCTGAAGGTTTCACATCGATTGACAAAACCAAAATATGCAAGCTTCGGTGATCCATATATGGACTGAAGCAAGCATCCAGGAGCTGGAATATCCGTTTTGATGAGACAATCAAAGAGTTTGATTTCTCACAAAATCCTGACGAACCTTGTGTGTACAAGAAGGTTAGTGGGAGTGCAGTCGTATTCCTAGTGTTATATGTTGATGACATATTACTTATAGGAAACGATATATCTGTCTTACAGTCGATTAAAATTTGGTTGTCCAAAACTTTCTCCATGAAAGACCTGGGAGAAGCAACCTATATCCTTGGGATTAGAATCTATAGAGATGGATCAAAACGGTTGCTTGGTCTTTCGTAGTCTACATATATAGACCGAGTGCTAAAAAGGTTTAGCATGTCGGAATCCAAGAAAGGTTACCTTCTCATTAGGCATGGGATCAACCTTTCAAAGTCTATGTGTCCGCGCACAGAAGACGAGAGGATTTGCATGAATAAGATTCCTTATGCATCCGCGATAGGATCTATCATGTATGTTATGCTATGTACTAGGCCCGATGTATCGTATGCTCTGAGCGTCACGAGCAAATACCAGTCTGATCCAGGAATGGATCATTGGGCGGCTGTCAAGACAATCCTTAAGTACTTAAGAAGAACTAAGGATGTGTTCCTAATATATGGAGAAGGAGATATGGTAATACGTGGGTATACAGATGCCAGTTTCCAGACAGATAAGGATGACTCCAAATCTCAGTCTGGATACGTATTTACTTTGAATGGAGGCGCAATAAGTTGGAAGAGTTCCAAGCAAGACACTGTAGCGGATTCTACCATGGAAGCGGAATATATTGCGGCTTCGGAAGCAGCAAAAAAGCAGTTTGGAT
>JAGFNQ010005999.1:0-31397 GCA_024364735.1 Boesenbergia rotunda
GTGGCTTCAGGAACTGCTTGCTCTAGCAACGTACAGCTTACGTCCTGTTTGAGGACTATCCTCAAGTTCCTGTACCAGTCCAGGAAATTAGCTCCAGTGAGCTTGTCCTTCTCAAGGACAGATCGCAGAGAGAGGGTATTTGCGTTTGAAGACATGGCAATCTACAACAGATAAATGCAGAGAATAAATATCATATTCTAGTAATCATCTAATTAGGCCTTTAATTAAATGATGCTCCCACTAAATTATAGGAATTTTGGTGGAATCAAGTCATTGGAGTGGTCAAACCACACTACTAGATCCGTACTAATTTACTATAATTTATGTGGGACAAGATCCACATCATACTATGGCCTTGAGTTAGCTTTGGCTAAATCGCCCAAGACTTAGTTATGATCGGTAGATAATTAATTTATCAATTAGATCTCTATGCAACTCTTGTTTATAGGATCAAGAATTTAACGTTACGAATAATCTGAGTTAGCTTGGCTAAATCGCTCCAAGACTATTATAAACGGTGATTTTGTCCTACCCTTTCCAACTATTGGAATACGCCTATAGCTTTACTCGATCCAATTGAGTTAACTAGTTACTCAATCTGATTGAGCTCGATCTAACCCGAGCCGTGATAGGCGGGACCAAGGTTGTCCCTCCGCTTCCTACCAAGATTAAATGCGTTGCTCTGCTTTGGCAGAATCGACAAGCGCATATGATCGAGGTAGTGATGGGTATCAGGACCCGGTAGGCGTTTACGAGTTGATTCGATTTTAGATCTAATCTAATCGAGGATGTGCATCACATCTAGGCATTTATGAAATCTAATTTAATCCTAAATGTGTATTAAGTGCACATCAAAATGTGGTTCCCACATTACTTGTGCATCTCATACACTTAAGTTTATTTTTACTATTCTACATTATCATGCATCATATACATCACAAGCATAGCAATAATAAAAATAAACATAAGTGACTTGGTCATGGCCCTGCTAAGACCCTCTCAAGCCAATGAGAGGATCTGATGGTCAACCTAGGTCTAGCGGCTTCTCCAAGCGCTTCCTCTTGACCGTCTTGGTGTTGTCGGCTAGTTCTCCCGAGTCCAAGTTCTCCGGAATTTCCGTCGTCTTCACTTTTGTACATTACAAATTTTATACTCGAGTTACATTCGAGTCTAAATATGAAATACAACAGAAATAAAATATTAAAAGCCGACACGCAGGTCGCAAACACAATACAACACACACATGTACAAAAACGGCGCGCAGGCCGTATTATGAATTACAACACAATTTTAATCTTATTAAAAATTAGGTTTTGGGCCATGACCATCACACTACTGTACATAATTCAAAATTATGTAATTTTACAGATTTTATATAATTTTTCTACTGATTTTTAGAATTTTTCGAGTCACAACTCCGCGGCGGTCCCGGTAAGCGGGTTTCGGGCGTAATCGCGAGACAAGGCCCCTTGCGGGGTTAGGGGCAGCACCCCTACTCGTGAAATAACCTTCACGAGTGTCTTCTTGCGATTATACAACGCCTTTACCCGCTGTCCCAAAATCCATTTGGGCGAAATTTGCCGTTTCGGAGAAGTTTTTCTCGGTGGCAAAGTCTACAAGTGCTTCGCATTCGTCGCTTTGCCTCTACGAGAAAAATACTCAAAAATCCTAAAATTCATGAAAAATTACAGAAGCATAAAATTATCTAAATTTTGTATCTAATACAAAAAAATAAAAACCAAAACGAGCACAAGCTTCGCTCGTGGCTCTGATACCACTGTAGGGTTTTTCGGGCCGCGAAAACCGCTTTTTCGCGTCGCGGAAACCCCGAAAGCCCCAATAGAAAGGATCCGAGCGAAGAAACCCATTTCAAAAATTACGAGTGCTCGTTTACATGCTTCAAAACCGATCTACAACCTAGATCTATTAGAGAAGAGAAAACTACCTTCGATGCGTGCCCCGTAATTCCCTCTCGCTCCTCTGTTGGTGTCGGATCTCAAGGATGCAAAGTAGCAACCCTCTAGAAGTATCCACACAAGTAAGAGAGTGGAGAGGAGAGCTCAAAAGTGTGCTAGCACTCCTTGGGGTCTCGGCAAGATGAGAGGAGAGGGAGAGCAAAAACAAAAAACCAAGTTGGGAGAAGAATCAATCAACCACCCACAAAAGAATCCTTTTTGTGTGTTTAAGTGGCCGACCACCATCTTAGGTAACCCCCCATTTGAATTCAAAATTCAAATGGGGAGGTTACTTAGCCTTGATGATGATGCCAAGTCATCACTTGGTCAAGTCAAGGTGATGTAGCTTGAGTCAAGTCAAACTTGCCTCTTATGGACTTTCCATATTTAGCCAAAGTCAAGCTTTGACTTCATTATTCTTCCATGATTAGATTCATCCAACACTTGGATCAAACTCGAGTCCAACTCAAGTTGTCTAATTTGAGTCAAGTCAAACTTGCCTTTTATGGACTTTCCATATTTAGCCAAAGTCAAACTTTGACTTCATTATTCTCCCATGATTAGATTCATCCAACACTTGGATCAAACTCGAGTCCAACTCAAGTTGTCTAATTTGAGTCAAGTCAAACTTGCCTTTTATGGACTTTCCATATTTAGCCAAAGATAAACTTTGACTTCATTACTCTCGGTCCATCATATGGACTTATTCTCCATCTATTGCTCTATGTGTGTGACCCTATAGGTTCTTGTAACGTTGGCAATGCCCTTAAACCTATTTAAGGACATAAGCAATGAGAGGTATCTAGCAACACATCATTGCTACCCAAGTTACAAGAATGTCGAGATCCAACATCACCATTGTGACTAATAATTGTGACCATCACAATATGTGACAACGTCCTTCTATCCTCGATATCTAGATTAATCTTTCATGAGGCATAGACCGTGTCATCCTCAAATCAATCTATGTGTCTTGAACTCCAAGTAGACTCACTATAATCAAATAAGCTCAATATCTCATATTGCCTTATTTGGGCATGGCCATGAACTTAGTGATCTCACTCTATCAAGACTATGATATCTCTCCCGTCATATAGGAGGGATAGATCCCATCTACATCACTCACATCCCTCCGCATAATTTGTTACATACCCAATAATCACCTTTATAGTCCACCCAGTTACGGGTGACGTTTGACGAAACCAAAGTACATAACTCCTTATGTAGGGAACTATGGTGACTTCAGGTCTAAGGACTAATAGTCATACTAATAGTCACATGAGAAAGTATATGACACTCATATAACGATCCATGATACTTTCTCATGGCGGGCCATTCAGTATACATTCTCTAATGTATACCCATGTGTCAACTTGATATCTCATATCCATGACTTGAGAGATCAAGTCATCATGTTGACCTACATGCTAGTCTCTATGCATTAACATTATCCTTGAATGTTAATACTTGACTAGGAATAATTAAGAGTAGTGTTCTCTATATCATCTCACTATCGATTCAACTAATCGATTGATATAGATAAGAACCTTCTACTCAAGGACGTTATTATACTAAGTTATTTGGCACCAATACACATAAGTACAATAACCATAAGAAATGCCTTTATATATAAGAAATATATATACAAGAATATGATACAATGAGTCCAAAAAAAGTGATCATCATATGATTGACTCTAGGGCTCTCACTAACACTAGATTCTCTGAGAACGTGACAAGAAAAACCTAGAGAGAAGTCGGAAGACTAACCACAAAAGGATGGCTGAAATCAAAATTCCGGCAAAGCAAAAGAAGAGGCTTGCGGCAAAAAGATCCTTGCGGCAAACTCTAATTCTGGCAGCACCTTCTTCCGGCCAAGAGATGGCTAGAGCTTCATTCTCCGGCAGCAGGTGGTGGTCGACAGGGAAAGGGTAGGGGCGGCCGGCTAGTGCTCCTTCTTGGGGCTGGTTGGCGCACGGTAAGAAGGGGAGAAGAGAAGGAGAGAAAGAGAGGGAGAGAGCCTATGCCTTCATCTCTTCGATTATTTTTCAAGCCTTGCCTTGGATCCTTTATATAGTAGCCTCTCAACCATCAAGCCTCTCAAATATGAAATAACATATTCCATCATGCCAAGTTTGATTTTATATCATGGTTAAAATCATATTTTAATTCATGATAAAATCAATCAAGTCTCTTCTCTCCTATGGAATAAATTTCCTTATCATGGTAAATCAATCCATGATTGATTTTATAAAATAAACCAATCCATGGTTCATTTTAATTTCCATGAAGAAATAAACCAAACCTTGGTTTATTATAAAACAAACCACACTTGGTTTATTTTATAAATTGATCCAAAAACTTGGTTCTCTCCCTTTGTTGTGGCCAACCAAGCAAAGAGGATGGAGGCCCTGTTTGGCCGACCCATCCAAGCCACGCCCCAATGAATTAAACTTATTTAATTCATCTATTAAGTCTTCAAAAGACTTAGCCATTTTATGCTTCCGATGTGTCTCTAAAAAATTCAGATTCGACTTATCGTTTGGCTCAACCAAACCTAATCTCTCTTGATTGGAAAATCCAATTTTCAACTCATTTTAAATCCCTCGGATTACTCGTAGTGTGTGTAACTAAATAGGCTTTCGATTTATTTTGGCCGTCTATAATTAATCAATTATAGAACGATCATGAGTGACACCTAGTAGTACATCATGATCCCCAATTAATTGAAAGATCAACGGTTGACCTCAGAATCAATTCTGAAACCCTTCAGTAGCTATAATGAATCGTGCCCCATTCCCTTCACCATCTTATACCCACTTGGTTCAGGACATGGTCTATGTGTGTCAATCCCCACTAGGCTGACTACGTCACACCTAGCCCAAGTAATGTTTTCTCATCCTACGGATTCTAATTACTCTCATGTATTTAAGAGATTCATACTTTGAACATGTCATACTCTGGCCAGAGGCTTCGAGTAACAATCCGACGATAGGCCTCGGGTATACATCTCCTCGCAAGGAGTGGTGAATCCTTTGTAGGCTGTTCAAACATCTTCGGGCACTTCAGCTTATACCCAATCATCCTGGGTCCACACCTCCTTGGAGATGCTTGCTTAAGATGTCAAAGTATAAGTCTCCATGACCAAGATGACTTGAACACCGCAAGTCAAAGGAACATCGCACTTAAGCTGCAGTAAGAACTTCACTGACATATATATATGTAGACTACCATATGAAGTTTTACAGCCAGTCACTCCAATGAACTAGTTCCCTTAACTAGCATTCATGTTTATCTCCGGACATCTCAATGTCACCAGCCAGTGAGAATCAGCTGATTAGAGAATAACCCATGCTAGTCTCAACAGAATTGATAGTGTCCGTATTTATCAATTCATCGACTAGGGACAATTTCAATACTTCACAATTGCACATGTAGAGATAATCACTAGTTGTGAATTCATCACAAATTCTCTCATGCTGTGAATTGTATTGCGGACATTCAGTAAATGAGTTTAAGATCTCAATCAAATACATAAACATGTATACTCAAATAGTGAATATTCATTTATTAAAATAAATGATTACAATCATAAGGCGATTTGCCTTAGGACACTTCTCTCATATCACTAACTGGATCTTCTAGGGTAAAAAGAAGTTATATATTCTGAAAAAGAATCTAGAGGTTGGAAGGTGGAGACTCGACATGCATCCTTGGTCTGGAATCCTGCAAGGCTAGTGTAGCGACCCGCCTTCTCTGCTTCAGACGGATCGTTACTTCTGTCTACTTCTCGACTCTAATGCACGACTAAAGAAAACGCGGAAATCTTTTTTTTTCTAACAATTATATTCTAACATAAGTCATCATGCATAACACCATGTCATACTTTCTTCTCAAATCTCATAGCTAATACCTGTTGAAAACAGCCTTACCCCTCTTAAACTGCCCGTACCAGTCGACTGGTGACGTGGCAGTCGACTGGTACGCCTGTAATCAGTTTTACAGGTTTCGGCTCTTGCTTCTTAAAGCCACCTCTCGCTCAGTTTCGAGCCATATCAAACTACGACACCATTTCTATACTCTATGTCAGGTTCCTAAACAATTTAACCAATCAAACGAATCCATAAACTTAAATTTAGGACTTTTATGGAAGAAAATAAACTAAACAAGTTTATATAAACTTTAACAATAGAGTTTGTACCAATCTTGGCTTCTATGAATTTATAACACCAAATGCATGTTCTACAACCTTGCTAAAGCATTATGAAATGTGATTGCAACTTTTCTAAACATTTTTAAGCAATAAAACTCGATTCAAAAGGAAAATTGATACTATCTTGGCACAAACACCTTTTTCTCTAACAAAGTATCAATATTTCTAACTACTCACACTTTTACTCATCCAATGCAATCATAAGGATATATATGCTAAATGAAATGACATGGAATCTTTACTCTAAGAAATTTAGCATATAAAACTATCCAAAACTCAAATACTCAATAATCTCCATAAAGCAAGAACTTGAAATTTGAATAAACTTAAACATTGCAATTCAAATAACTAAAATGTCTCGTCTCAAGGATCTCTCCATAATCAGCCACCACACACACTCTACTCAGCACCGCCTCGTCGTCTTCCTTCAGAATTGCTTGCCTTTACCTTTATCTGCAATAAGAGGAAATGCATCTATAAGCAAAAAGCTTAGTAAGTACTATCTAGCTCACAAAAACTCGAAATATGCAAACATGCTTCTAGATCAAACTGAACATCATATGAGATACTAATATGCTTGAAAGAAAACTAATAACATGTGTAGCTCAAAACATGCATACTCAAGCAATAAATAATCTCAATCTACTTTTCTTGGCTCAACTTGAAACTTTAGCTATTCTTTAACTTTTGAAAACTTTCTGAAAACTTTAGAAAACTTTGCTAAAGCATATACTTGAAAATAATAATCACTTGGATCCACTGAAGACGTAAGTACCATCTGATATGCGCGTTCCCTAAAAGGTTGGGGTAACGAGCCACCAATCCTAATAGAGCAGACCTTGGTCTACCAGGGCCAAGACCTTGGAATTGGACACCTGGATTTCTTTAACGACGCCCTTGGACGCCGGGTACTGGCCTTATAAAATAAAATAGCTTTTCTTTCTTTTCTTTCTTATCTGTAAATGCCTTGGCATTTTCTGGAGCACCTTGCGTGCTAAAAATCCCTAAGTCTTGACTTTTGGGGATTTCTTAAGGCCTTGGCCTTTTCTTTTCTTATCTTTATCTTTTCTTTTCTTTTCTCATAGCTTTTCTTGGACCCTAAACTCACATAGGGTATTAATCAACATATATAAGAATATAATGAACTAAGATCACAAGCAAAAACTCAAACAAAAAGGAAATATCTCTTCTAAAAACTTTTAAAGGAAATTCTCGCGGAAAAACCGCCTCTTACTGCAGGCGAGCAGTACTTACATTGATATCTTGGACTTACAACCAAGATTAACGTCTAGGACTCGAGAGAAACTTGAGATCTCGGAGAATTCTTCACGTCTACGCGTTCCTCTCGCCGCGGGGATCCCGAATATAGAATTATCTCTTGGAGAAGAGCCTTAACCGGCCCCCTAGAGCTTGGTGTAGTTTCGCCCAGAAGAGGAGGGGTCGGCGTGAGGGTTTGGAGAGGAGAGAAAATAAAACTTCTCTCTTTAATTACCTATTTATACTTATGGGGCGGATTAACCTAACTACACCTTAAATATAGGTCTCTCCATCCTTTTTTGTGCTTGATACCCTAGCCCGGCTGGTTGCGCGCGCGGGCTGTTTCGTTGTGGTCGCGGGTTCAATCCACCGGCTGCCCTTAAACGTTTTTATTATTTTTCTTTTTATTTTTCTTTTTTTTCTTTTTCCAAAAATACCAAACGGACTCGGAAAATTCCATAAAAATACTCTAAAAATTCCTAAAAATATCTAGAATATTTCTAAACCATTTCTAAATAATTCTAAGGACTTTAAGTACTAAAAATGGAAATTTTGGGGCGTTACAATCCCCCATACCTTATAAAAAGTTCGTCCTCGAACTTAGAATAATTCTGGATATCTCTCTCTCATGCTGTCCTCACGTTCCCAAATAGCCTCTTCATGCTTTTGATTCTGCCAGATGACCTTAACTTGTGGCACTTCTTTGTTTCTTAATCTTTTAACTGTCTTGTCCACTATCTGTGTCGGTCTGCTCTCATAGCTAAGATCCTCTTGGATCTGTACTGACTGGGGCTGAATCACTTGGCTAGGGTCGTGAATACACTTCTTTAGCATAGAGACATGAAATGTACTATGGATAGCTGACATATCCTCTGGTAAGTCCAGCTCATAGGCTACCTTCCCAACTCTCTTTATAATATTATAGGGTCCTATGTAGCGAGGACTCAGCTTGCCCTTCTTGCCAAATCTCACCACTCCCTTCATGGGAGCGACCTTGAGAAATACTGAATCTCCAACTTGGAATTCAAGTGGCCTACGGCGTGTGTCAGCATAACTTTTCTGTCTACTCTGGGCAGTCTCAATCCTCTGGCGGATCGTCTGGATAGCCTGAGTGGTCTCCTCTATAAGCTCAGTCTGGCTGTCTAGTCCTGACTCCATCTCTTTTTTCTCACCAGCTTCTTGCCAACATATGGGTGATCTACATTTCCTGCCATATAATGCCTCATAAGGTGCCATCCTGATGGTGGCCTGATAGCTATTGTTGTAGGCAAACTCAGCTAAGCACAGAAATTTACACCAACTACCCTTAAAGTCCAACGCACAAGCCCTGAGCATGTCTTCTAAAATCTGATTTACTCTCTCTATTTGTCCATCTGTCTGGGGATGGAAGGCTGTGCTGAACTGAAGTTTGGTGCCTAGGGCGTCCTGAACACACCTCCAAAAATGGGAGATGAATTGCCCATCTCTGTCAGAAACGATCGACTTCGGGACTCCGTGAAGCCTGATTACTTCTTTCACATACAGCTGTGCTAATTGCTCTACCGAATGCGATAACTTGATGGCTAGGAAGTGGGCAGACTTGGTCAATCTGTCCACTATCACCCAAATTGCATCGTGTCCATGGGTAGTTCTTGGAAGACCTGTGATAAAGTCCATGGATATTTCTTCCCACTTCCACTCTGGAATGGGAAGTGGCTGTAGAACTCCTCCTGGTCTCTGGTGTTCTGCTTTGACCCTCTGGCAGGTCAAGCAGGTACTGATATATCTGGCCACGTCTCGCTTGAGTCCAGACCACCAGAATCTTTTCCTTAAATCTTGATATATCTTGGTAGAACCAGGATGCATAGAGTACGGGGTACTGTGGGCCTCTTCTAGAAAATTCTTTCTTAGTTCCTCATCATTGGGGATGCAAAGGCGGTCTCCAAAATAGAGGATGCCACTGTCTTATACTCGAAACTCTGAATGTTCTGCCTCTTGGATCCCTTGCTTGATCTTCTGGATTTCTGGGTCTTGACTTTGCTTTCTTTGTATATCCACAAGCAGGGTTGACTCTAGAGTCAATGCAGAAAGTTGCCCAATTATTACCTCGACTCCAAAATTCTTTATTTCTTTCTGAAGTGGTAGAGACAGTGATGATAAGGGCATCAATGCCGCACAGGATTTTCTGCTCAGTGCATCTACCACTTTATTAGCTTTACCTGGGTGGTAGAGGATTTCACAGTCATAATCTTTGACCAACTCTAGCCACCTGCGCTGCCTCATATTCAGATCTTTCTGAGTGAAGAAGTACTTCAAACTCTGATGGTCTGTGAAGATTCTACACTGCACTCCATACAGGTAATGTCTCCAAAGCTTCAGTGCAAAAACCACAGCTGCTAGCTCTAGGTCATGCGTAGGATAATTCTTCTCATAGTCCTTGAGCTGTCTGGAGGCATACGCTATTACTTTACCATCTTGCATGAGGACAGCTCCAAGGCCCATCTTGGATGCATCACTGTAGATGTCGAAGGCCTTGTCACTCTCTGGAACAGTCAGGATGGGAGCACTGGTCAGTCTCTTCTTCAGCTCTAGAAAACTGTGCTCGCATTTATCTGACCATTCAAACTTCTTGTTCTTTCTGGTCAAAGCTGTGAGTGGAGAGGCTATCCTGGAAAAGTCCTCCACAAATTTTCTGTAATATCCTGCCAGGCCTAAGAAGCTTCTGATCTCACTGGCATTCTTGGGTCTACACCAGTTGCTGACTGCTTCTATCTTGGCTGGATCAACTTGAATGCCTTCTTTGGATACAATGTGACCTAGGAAGGCCACCTGATCTAGCCAAAACTCACACTTTGAGAATTTTGCATAGAGCTTCTCCTGCTGAAGGATCTGCAGCACTATCCTCAAGTGTGTAGCATGTTCCTCTGGAGTCTGTGAGTATATGAGAATATCATCAATAAACACAATGACGAATTTATCGAGATACTCCCTAAAGATGTGGTTCATCAGCTCCATGAAGACTGCTGGAGCATTGGTTACTCCAAAAGGCATCACTACAAATTCGTAGTGGCCGTATCTCGTTCTGAAGGCCGTCCTGGGGATGTCACTTTCTTTAACCTCCAGCTGATGATACCCAGAACGCAGATCTATCTTCGAGAACACCATAGCCCCTTTGAGTTGATCAAATAAATCATCTATTCTAGGAAGGGAGTACTTGTTCTTGATGGTTACCTTGTTCAGAGCTCTGTAGTCTATGCACAGACGCATAGACCCATCCTTCTTCTTGACGAAAAGTACAGGAGCTCCCCAAGGTGAATGACTAGGGCGGATGAAACCCTTGTCAAGCAGTTCTTGCAATTGTTCTTGTAATTCTTTCAGTTCTGCTGGTGCCATGCGATAAGGTGCCTTCGAAATTGGGTTGGTTCCTGGGGCCAACTCAATTTCAAACTCAATTTTCTGATTGGGAGGGAGTCCTGGTAACTCTTCAGGAACACCTCAGGATAGTCACAGACTACCCTCACTTCTTCTCTCTTCAATCCTTCTCCTTGACTCACATCCACTATATGAGCTAGAAACCAGTGCACCCCTTCTCTAACATTCTCTGAGCTTGTAAGGTAGGTAGGAACCTATTTATCTTTCTCCTTGGGTCTCCAATAAACTCAACCGAAGGTTCTGCTTCTGGTGTGAACTTGACTTTTTCTTGCGGCAGTCTATAGAAGCATTATACTTGCTCAAGAAGTCCATTCCTAAAATGACATCGTAATCCTTCATCTCAAGGACTAACGAGTCACTGTAGAGCTCTCGGTTGGAAATCTAGATTGATACTGCCCTTAGCCTCTCAGTAGAGGCCATTACTTCCCCTGACAGTAAGGTTGTTAAGAACTTCATCGTTCAACCTTTCTGGTGGCCTTTATACTGTTTAAGTAGTGCTCAGTGATCAAAGCACTACTTATTAGTTCCTCGGAGGTTTGCAGCCTCTCAACACCGCTAGCCCCCCTTCAACGCTATCTCAGGCCTTAACATCTTGAGCATTAGCCTAACTATCTCTTTTTCTGTGCTAACTAGCTCTGGGCACAGATGAGCTAACCGCTTAAACATCTTCACTGCTTCATCCACGGATAGTTCTCCTTGTCTGAACTCCGTGAATTCATCATAATGCTTGTTGGTTACTTGCATGTGAAAGTATTCTTCGGAGAACTCAGTCCTGAAGTCGGCCCATGCCATCTGGCTGACATTTCTCTTGGCCTTGACTCTCTCCCATTATATTCTAGCATCTCCCGTAAGGCAGAAAGATGCACACCTTATCTTCTCTACCTCATGCCCTCTAGGAACTTGCTCCTCGTTTTGGGCCTTTCTAGGCGTCCTCAAATGTATAACTTAACACTTAACGGTAATGTTCTCAAACTTGCTTTAGGATACAACAATACCTTGGTCTTGTTTCTTATCTCATTTCTTAGTCCTATAGCTCGTTCTTGGGCTTAGTAAGACCTTGGTCTTACTCAGAACTTTTATCGGATACCTTACATACCGAAATCCTCAAACCTTGTGTTTGGGCAAATCAAGACCTTGGTCTTGCTATACTAAGATCACAACATGAAGGACGTTCTCCACTCCTGCTGTGGGTGGTGTAGGGGGCATTGGGTGCTGATTTGCCATCAGTGTGGCGATGGTCTTCTGTTGTTCTGAAATCTGAGCTTGCATTTGAGCAATGACTGCCATCAGGTTTGGCTGTTCTGTGCCAGGCTCATTGTTATCTTGAACTGGAGTTCTGTTATTTACATTAGGAGCTCGGCCTCTTCTTGCCATCTAACAATGCATAAGGAAACAAGAAATCACTACTTCTCTAAGTATAACTTATCTTCTTACTTAGTATCCTATTGTCCATTCTAGGGATTACACATGATTCCGTGATACTAAGGGATTAAACATGCTTCCTTGTTCTATGCACATGTGAGTAGTACTTAAGCATTTCTCTATACTGCAATTAAATAAAGGAGCAATAGAAAAAAACTGAAACTTAAAGCTTTCTTACTTGAAGACGGCAAGGCTGATGCTGATGTGTGTGTGATGCTGGAAAATGGGAACTGCTCTGATACCAACTGTAGCGACCCGCCTTCTCTGCTTCAGACGGATCGTTACTTCTGTCTACTTCTCGACTCTAATGCACGACTAAAGAAAACGCGGAAATCTTTTTTTTTCTAACAATTATATTCTAACATAAGTCATCATGCATAACACCATGTCATACTTTCTTCTCAAATCTCATAGCTAATACCTGTTGAAAACAGCCTTACCCCTCTTAAACTGCCCGTACCAGTCGACTGGTGACGTGGCAGTCGACTGGTACGCCTGTAATCAGTTTTACAGGTTTCGGCTCTTGCTTCTTAAAGCCACCTCTCGCTCAGTTTCGAGCCATATCAAACTACGACACCATTTCTATACTCTATGTCAGGTTCCTAAACAATTTAACCAATCAAACGAATCCATAAACTTAAATTTAGGACTTTTATGGAAGAAAATAAACTAAACAAGTTTATATAAACTTTAACAATAGAGTTTGTACCAATCTTGGCTTCTATGAATTTATAACACCAAATGCATGTTCTACAACCTTGCTAAAGCATTATGAAATGTGATTGCAACTTTTCTAAACATTTTTAAGCAATAAAACTCGATTTAAAAGGAAAATTGATACTATCTTGGCACAAACACCTTTTTCTCTAACAAAGTATCAATATTTCTAACTACTCACACTTTTACTCATCCAATGCAATCATAAGGATATATATGCTAAATGAAATGACATGGAATCTTTACTCTAAGAAATTTAGCATATAAAACTATCCAAAACTCAAATACTCAATAATCTCCATAAAGCAAGAACTTGAAATTTGAATAAACTTAAACATTGCAATTCAAATAACTAAAATGTCTCGTCTCAAGGATCTCTCCATAATCAGCCACCACACACACTCTACTCAGCACCGCCTCGTCGTCTTCCTTCAGAATTGCTTGCCTTTACCTTTATCTGCAATAAGAGGAAATGCATCTATAAGCAAAAAGCTTAGTAAGTACTATCTAGCTCACAAAAACTCGAAATATGCAAACATGCTTCTAGATCAAACTGAACATCATATGAGATACTAATATGCTTGAAAGAAAACTAATAACATGTGTAGCTCAAAACATGCATACTCAAGCAATAAATAATCTCAATCTACTTTTCTTGGCTCAACTTGAAACTTTAGCTATTCTTTAACTTTTGAAAACTTTCTGAAAACTTTAGAAAACTTTGCTAAAGCATATACTTGAAAATAATAATCACTTGGATCCACTGAAGACGTAAGTACCATCTGATATGCGCGTTCCCTAAAAGGTTGGGGTAGCGAGCCACCAATCCTAATAGAGCAGACCTTGGTCTACCAGGGCCAAGACCTTGGAATTGGACACCTGGATTTCTTTAACGACGCCCTTGGACGCCGGGTACTGGCCTTATAAAATAAAATAGCTTTTCTTTCTTTTCTTTCTTATCTGTAAATGCCTTGGCATTTTCTGGAGCACCTTGCGTGCTAAAAATCCCTAAGTCTTGACTTTTGGGGATTTCTTAAGGCCTTGGCCTTTTCTTTTCTTATCTTTATCTTTTCTTTTCTTTTCTCATAGCTTTTCTTGGACCCTAAACTCACATAGGGTATTAATCAACATATATAAGCATATAATGAACTAAGATCACAAGCAAAAACTCAAACAAAAAGGAAATATCTCTTCTAAAAACTTTTAAAGGAAATTCTCGCGGAAAAACCGCCTCTTACTGCAGGCGAGCAGTACTTACATTGATATCTTGGACTTACAACCAAGATTAACGTCTAGGACTCGAGAGAAACTTGAGATCTCGGAGAATTCTTCACGTCTACGCGTTCCTCTCGCCGCGGGGATCCCGAATATAGAATTATCTCTTGGAGAAGAGCCTTAACCGGCCCCCTAGAGCTTGGTGTAGTTTCGCCCAGAAGAGGAGGGGTCGGCGTGAGGGTTTGGAGAGGAGAGAAAATAAAACTTCTCTCTTTAATTACCTATTTATACTTATGGGGCGGATTAACCTAACTACACCTTAAATATAGGTCTCTCCATCCTTTTTTGTGCTTGATACCCTAGCCCGGCTGGTTGCACGCGCGGGCTGTTTCGTTGTGGTCGCGGGTTCAATCCACCGGCTGCCCTTAAACGTTTTTATTATTTTTCTTTTTATTTTTCTTTTTTTTCTTTTTCCAAAAATACCAAACGGACTCGGAAAATTCCATAAAAATACTCTAAAAATTCCTAAAAATATCTAGAATATTTCTAAACCATTTCTAAATAATTCTAAGGACTTTAAGTACTAAAAATGGAAATTTTGGGGCGTTACAGCTAGTAAGTGCGTAAGACGGTAAGCTGAATAGAAATTAAAACCCGAAATGAACTTCAAAGATTTATTTCTTGAAGAGAAGCAAGCACAAACACAAACTCAAACTTCTAACTGATACACTTAGGCATGAGAGTCTTGGAGATGCTCAAGGCGTGCTCAAACCTATACCATAACAAGCCTTTTATAGACGATGAAGTTGTGAATGAAATGAGGCGGGTGCCCTTCGTTTGGTCCCATCGTCTCTCAATTATTCACCTTCTGTCGACCATAAAGACTTTACAGCTCCTAAAAGCTACTTTATAGCTAAGGGGGGGGGGGGGGGCTTATCGCTCCATCTTATTGATTCTGAAAGGACGGCTCCCCGAGGCTCAATCCTTTCATAAAACTACTTTACAGACTTTACAACTCATAAAAGCTACTTTACAGCTATTATCCTTTGGATGCTTTATGGGAATGGGCTCATCATGCTTCACGGGATTACTTTCTTTATTTCGCGTCCAATCTGCTGGATGCACTGGACTTCTTGAAAGAGATCCCTTCTACTTTCACGAATTTCCTCAAGGTGTTTATGGTAATAGTTTTCAAATCCTCCATTCCGATGTCGTCGCTTGTGCAGAAGGTAGCGTCTAGGTTTCATTGGAGTACCGTTGTATCCTGGATAATTGTATACATTAGGTTCTTCCTTTTTAATAGTTGCTGGCACATACTGAGGAGGTCCCATAGTGGAATCCTGGGGTGGATTATAAGTAGAAATGTCCGATGTTGAATCTAATAGACTTTCATTGGGCCGTTGGATAGGATAGTCCAATTCAACCTGTTCATCAATTGCGACCACATATTCTTCTTGGAGATCCTCCAAATCAAAACTGGTGGCTGCAGATTGGAAGAAGAAGAAGAGTAATAGTCCCCATCACCTTCCGCAAATGGATTTATCCATTCATCATCTGAAAGCATATATAGATGCTCGGGGTGTCACCGTGGTCGCATATTCTGGCGTTGTTGTTCTATTTGTTGTAGTTCTTCACAGTATTCTTCTACCGAGATTCATCCGTCCGATAATTTTCTGAAAGGATCATCATAGTAGTCTCTTGTTCTGGAGATGGAAGGGTTATCCTTATGAAGTGTTACTGGCCAATAATCTTCATCTGGAGTAATATATTCATGCGGTGCAGCATAAATGACTTGCTTCCCCTTGTGTTGTTGCTCCAGGAGTGGTGCTTCTGGTATTGCGTCATCATGGGTTTGCTCGCTTGTCGATCCAAAACCCTGGTTACCCCTTTCGGTATTTGTAAATTCATCAACTTCAACAACCACCGGAAGATTTATTCTTTCAATAATTAGTTGGGCCACCGTTTCTCCTCTGAATAACATAATATTTTCATAATTCAGATTGAATATTAGAATTTTTACCTCCCCTCGGTAGTCTTGGTCAATAACACCGGCTCCTACATGGAGCCCTTGCTTCCATGCTGCTCCTGGTCTAATGGATATCCTTCCATAATGTCCTTCTGATATTTGTATTTCTATGTCAGTAGAGAGCAAAGCTATGTCTCCAGGACTTATTTCATAGTTATCAACAATCTTTAAATCATAGTCGGCTGCTCCTGTGGTCTGCCTCTGTGGAATAATGGCATTCGGATGAAGCTTCTTAACCTTTAATACCTGGACCTCTTCATCTGCTAGGAAGGCCAGGATTTCTTGTTCTAGCGAACCTATTTCCTCATATTGACTTGCTCGCTGTTCAGCTATAGGTGTATATCTTTCGAATTGTAAGGATATGCTTTCGTCCAGTAGAGTTCTAGTATTTACCTGAGTAGGTGAGACTTGATTTCTTCGGATCGAAGGTCTCAATATCCATCGCTGCTGCTGTAGTTGCTTAGTAGTAAAGCGAGTACCAGGTAGGGCATAGTCTCCTCTACTAGTTAAATATTTTGTAACATTTTGGACATTGTAAGCAAAATTAGTAAAACTTGTATTTGTTAGTCTCCCAATCATCATTCGAGTAAGAAGCAAATTGCTTGCGCCGCCCTGCCATTCTGTATATCCATGTGTTTGGAAGGATATCTCTATGTGATTGGCGAAATCCTCAATGCTCATCATGATGTCTTGGATGACATAAACCATCTGCGTTCCTCGTGTCAGATCCATCTCCATTGTTGCGTTGATGGATCGATCATCTCTCCATCTTGCATCTCTTAAGACTGCTAGGGCCATAACACCTGTGTCACGTTGGTGAAGAGCATAGAGTCTTACCATAATATGACCAGATGAATATGTTGAAAACCCGCTTCTCTTAAAGCGTTGAAACTTTATTTGCTAAGAATAACTTTTCATATCCCAAGAGATTACTTCTTCGGGACTTCATCTTCCAAGACCCATTTGGACTTCTATGTAACAAGATTTGACTTTGTCTAAAACTTCATTTGCCAATAATCACTTGAACCTAAATCTACTAGGAGTTCAAGTCACTTAAATGTTTCCAACCTGAAATTGTAGTCCATGTCAAGTTCTTGTATCTATACATTTAAGTCCTAATGAGTGAAGCTAGGAAATTGAAAAGTCATAGTGAATGAAGCTAGGTAGTGGAAAAGTCCTAGTGAATGAAGTCAGGCAGTGACAAAGTCCTACTTAATAAAGCTAGGAAGTGAAGAAGTCTTAGCTGTGTACTAGGTGAAACAAGTCCGGCGGCTAAGAACCTTTACTAGGTGAAACAAGTCCAAGTAAAGTTAACTGGGAGCTGATTGCTTGATAGACAAAAGTCCTAACTCGGTGCTAATTAAATTAAGTTCAAGTGGAGTAAACTGAGAGCTGATTGCTTGGCAAACAAATCCAAGTGTATTTAGGTAGAAGCTAATTACTTGGCAAAGAGAAATCTCAGAGTAGTGAACTTTAAGTGAACCTAGTAGGTTAGGTAAACCAAGTACTAGGTTTTGCATTTTTTTTATTGTTGTTTGCTTGTTTGTTTTTTAGGAAACAACTATTAGACAAAAGTGATGGTGCTGGAAGCACAAGCTAATGTATTTTGATATTGACAAAGGCTCAAAGTTAAGAGTTATTATTATTCTAACAAGCTTAAATAAATGTGCAGGAATGCCCTAGTTGATGGTAAATAAAGTCCTGGTCAGGTGATTGAGAAAAGAAGTCCTAGTTAAGGGGATTAGACAAGAAAGTCTTGGTTAAGGGGATTGGGTAGAAGACTTGGCAGATCGAAGATATAGGGTGGAAGTCATGGGGGTTGAAGTTTAGGTGGGTGAAGGATCGAACAGCTAGTGAGAACTCCCGAGGGTGAAGATTGGATGCTGAGTGATGAGTTTTGATTAGATGCATTTCTACCCTTATTTTAATACTCATTCACTTATTTCTATTATTCTAATTTGTGTAGTTATGCCCTTATTTAATTTTTTTATCAATATATTTCCTTGCCCTAGTTCGGAGATATACTCTTCTCTTGTTTTCATTGATAGAGAGTGATATGGAGTAAAATGGACAAAAAACGGAGCAAGACGATCACCAAAATTGGACTTGGACAGAGTTAGAGCCAATCAAAGCTGGAGTTGCAGGGGCCGTGTGGGCTCACACAGCTGCGTGCTCCTCACACGGCGGGGCTGTGCCATCTGGAATGACCCACCCAATTCCTCTTCAGTGCAGATGGTACTGCGGGGTCGTGCCTCCCAACCGAGGGAGGCACGCCCCCATGCCCCCCTTCTGCCACAAAGGGCACGACGACATTGTGCCCCCCAACACACCTCTATGCCCCAGCTAGGGGGTCGTGCAGCTCGAGTATAAAAAGAGGAACCCTCCCCTTTTCTTAGGGATGAGAGTTTTTTCCTTTGGCAAGGCTTACCCCAAGCCATCCACCTTTCCGACGACTTTTGGCAACACGAGGATGATCTCCTGCTTTCTCCACCCTCTTGAAGGCTTGGGTTGGTTCTAAAGAATCTCCATACGGAAGGATAAATATTTCTTCTTCCTCCTCTTTGCATTGCCGTTTTGGATGATTGAATGCTTTCTTTTCTTGAGTCTTTGTATTCCTCTCATGTCTACAGAGGAGATTCTCATGTTCTAGGGATTTGAGAGTATTTGTGATGTGACTTGATGTAAAACTCTATAGATTGCTTGTCCCCTTTTTTGATGACATGATTTGACATGGTTCTTGTTTAATTAAATGCTTCAATGATTGTTTTATGGATAGATCTCTTAGTATTTGCTTGATTTATTGTGTTTGATTGAATGGATATGTGGAGTGACCTTTATCAAGGGGATATGCTCAAGGTTGTTGCCGGGGGAGTCCTATGTGATAAGAGTAATCCTTTTAACCAGACAACCTTGAGCGTTCCCTTGATTTTGTTGGTTGGTGGTATGACTTGGCGGGTTTCCTAAGCGAATACCTGGTCGTTCTTGAGAGACCTCTCCATGTCCACAGATTAAAAAATTAATCTGAATGGAGACATGTCTCCCAAACGACTGTCTCGTCATCGTATCAATCGATTCGAGTTACAACTTAGTCAATCTCAAAGATCGAGCCTTGTAACTCGCCTAACCGATTGACCGCGAAAAAGATGACAAGCGAATCGCCAATTTTTGTGTTTATTTTCGGGGTCCAATAATTAATTATTAACAATGATTAACAAATAATCAAGAACATGATAATTAATTAAAGTATCCCATAAAATGATAGAATTAAAGGAGCCAAGGAAGAGTTTATACCTTCCTTTACCTAAGGATCTTCTACCATATGACCCTCCCTTGTTGGACGTTGTGTGGGCGATGGTATACTAAGATTTGAAATCACCAAGGGCCTCCAATCAATCACTTCTTCACGCTTTGATCAAAACCCTAGCTCTAGGGTTTACTACCGCCGACCTCTTCCCCTCCAAGCCTTGCATCGCCAGCCTTCCAAGGCCACCCAAGCCCGCTAGCCATTAGGTAGTTGCTGAGGAGAAGATAGGGAAGAAGATGTAAGAGAGAAGGACTCTCCTACACCAACACAAACTAGCCACCAACTCTCTCCACCTTGCGCCGCAAGCGTGCATCGCCGCTCCCCTTACGCCGGCCACCCACCCCTTTTCCTCCCTCGCTGCACACCACAAAAGGAAGAAGACACCTCTCCCTTTGTCTAGTGGTGTCCGGCCACCAAGTGGAAAAGTGAAGGAGAAGAGATGATGGAAGAAAGAAGGAGGACTTCTTCCTCTTCCACCCGCCGGTGGCCTAGGAGAGAGAAAAGAGAGAGGTTGTGAGGAGATGCCTTGTGTTGGATGATTAATTCATTAGCCTTGGTTTCATGATTCCATGGGGTATATATAGGGCTATGATAGGGACCATGAGGAGGAGTTGAGTCTTGGCCCGGTAATGGATCCAAATCTGATCCATTAATGAAGATCCATTCCACTAAAGGATCTCCATTGAACTTCCTCACCAACCCTCATATTTTCATATGGGATCCACCTATTATGAGTACATCCATCTCTCCGTGTTTAAGATATCAAATGCCCATCGATTAATTTAAATTACTGATAATTTTAATTAATCAACTTCTAACTCCTTGACTAGTATCACTCATCCTTATCATCATGTTGGATCAAATTCACCTGTAGGGTTTAACATGATAAACCTTATGAGCTCATCAAGGGGGCATCATCATCCCAACTCACCAGGATATGAATTCCGTCAATAATCAACAACATGCCATGTAAATAATATTATTTCTCAACTTAGCGGGCATATCAATTTAATAGAATAAATCTCGCCCATTGGTAAATCAAAGAAATAAAATACTAAGTACACATGCCCGTTATTATATTGGGATTTAGAGATTGTACTCCATAATAAATTGAGGTACGATCCAATTATTATGTCAGTACAAATTGGATCACCTCTATTTTGATCCTACTCAATACACACAAAGTGTACTAGTGTAATTCTATGGTCAAGATAAACCACACCTAATTACACTACAATCATCCCGATGGTTTGTCCAAATCCATCTCGGTTGTGAGCCTCTACTTGTACTCTACAAGGAACTGATAACATGATCTTCTGTGCGACACCACACACCATGTTATCTATAGTGTAAAGTATCAGACTGTTATGCATATACTAATATAAACATGCAACTGTGTTGTGATTCTCTTTCAAAATATAGATATTCAAAGAAAAAGACAAGTCTTTTAGTATACATACAAAAAATTTCCCACTTATACTCAAAGACTCTGCTGTCCTCCCAGTGCCATACATCTGACTCTCATATCCTCCACATGCCGATCAAAAGCTCTCGCCGGAAGGGCCTTAGTGAAAAGATCCGCCAGGTTGTCCTCCGATGCAATCTTGGTGACAACTACTTCTCCTCGCTTTATGATTTCTCGTATCAAGTGGTATTTGCGCTCTATGTGTTTACTCGCCTTATGGGCTCATGGTTCCTTCAAGTTTGCAATTGCACCACTGTTATCACAATAAATTGTGATAGAACTGGGCAAACCAGGAATCACATCAAAGTCCATCATGAAGTTACTGAGCTATACAACTTCCTTGGCTGCCTCTGAGGCTGCCATATACTCAGCTTCCATGGTGGAGTCCGCCACACATTTCTGCTTGACACTCCTCCATACTATGGCTCCACCTAGACCTGACCACGGCTCGGAACCGCCGGCTCGACGGTTCGTGGGAGGTCGACCCTTAACCTTAACCACCCAAGATGGTTATGGTTCACAGTTCGAAACCGCCGGTTCACGGTTCGCCACGGTTCGCCACAATTCAAGATTATTATATTAAAAAAAATAAAAAATAAAAAATAAATTATAAAAAATAAATTTTATTAAAAAAAGGGCTTGCACTTATATAAGTTGCCTACGTATCCCCTTAAGGTGTAGGGGAATCAAAGCCCACGTAGTTCTTTTACATTTTTACCCTTTTACATTTTTTACATTTTTATTCTTTCTCACTCACTTCCATTTCCTCTCGTTCCCGTTGTATTTGTTCCTTCGGAATCAAATTCTTCGACTTCGTCTTCTGAAAGTTGCTATCCTTGGATTCGCTTCTCGGCTCTGGTCCAATCATCAAGAAATGCTTGAGCTTCCAATGAGTCGGGAGACATAGTTGATCTTCGTTCATCTAATATGTTGCCGCCAGCACTGAACGTCTGCTCCACAGCAATAGTTGACACTAGAGAAGCTAAAATATCTTTTGCGATCATGGAGAGAACGGGAAAGCTTTGAGCCTTCTGTGACCACCACTTCAAGATGTCGAAGTCTTCGCTATCTGCTTCATTAAAATCAAAAGAAGTCGTAAAATAATTCTCAAGTTCCTGTGTGGAACTTGAGGATCCTCATGGACGTTTCGTCCGTTCTTTTAATAAAAGTTATGCTTTTGTAAGTTTTAAATTAGTAATAGTAGGTTGTTGTGTTTCAGAAATATTAGTTTGTGTTCCATATTTAACATAATATTGATTATAAAGATCATATAAATAATTTTTAATATTATATACAATATTAGTTGGATCCGGAGAGAAAGAATCTTTAATAGGAATTAATGCGTCATAATATAAAGTTAACATTTCTTGTAAAACTTTTAATTTAAATTCTAGGATCTAAAGCAAATGTAATTAAATAAATTTCAAGAATTAAATAAAAATATTTTTCTTATTTAATTTTCATAGCTATTATACATAAAGTTAAAGCTTCATCATTTACATGTTCATTTAATATTAATACTATACTACAAAAATTTACTAAAATTAAATGAGCAGTAGGATAATAAACACCAGAAAGTTGTTCAGTTGCATGGTTAAATTTTTTTAAAATTTCACAAATACTACTACAAATATTCCATTGTCATGAAAATAAATATATATAAGTATTACTATTTTGTGCAAAAAATAAACATAATAAATCTTTATATTGAAAAGAATCTTATAATAATTGATATGTTGAATTCGAACGTGTTGGAACATCACGTGGAAATTTTTTTGGTTGCATTCCATTAGCTTTACAAAATCTATCCCATTGATTCATCATAGATGGATGAGACCATAAGTATGAAATTGCGATTCTAATTGGTTGAATATAATTTTGTAAAAGTTTTAATCCATCATGAACACATAAATTTAAAATATGACATACACGACGAATATGAAAAAATAAACCACCAATGACAGGTTGACAAATAAATTTTAGTTCATCTATTGAAGCGGTATTAGAACTAGCATTATCTAATGATATTGAAAATATTTGATGAGTCAATCCATATTCTTCTAAAACTATGTGTAATAATTGTGCAATGTTATGAGCAATATGTGATTCATCAAAAACTCTATAAGCTAATAATCTTTTTTGAAGGATCCAAGAGTTATCAATCCAATGGCATGTTATACCCATATAAGAATGAGTTTGCCAATGATCACTCCAAATATCGGAACATAAAGAAACTTTATTATTTAATTTACTAAATTCTTCAATTAAATTCTTTTTTTTTTGTTTTACTAATCTTTTAATTGTACGAGTAAGTGTAGTCCTAGGTACATGTTTAGCAGCAGGATTAAGAGATTCTTTACAAAAATCTTCAAATGTGCATTTAGATCCAAAACTAAAAGAAAGATGTTCTACGGAAACAAATTTAGCTAATGATTCTCTTAATTTATTATCTGAATATAAAAATAAACCAGAATTAATACTACTACGGCTAGAAAATCTAGATAATTGTGTTTGAGAGCGGTCAAGCCAATATTTCATCGGGTGCTTCGTTTCTACATGTCGTTTCAACGACCCATAGCCGCCGTCGGCTTGGAATTTGTAGGAAGCATTGCAATGTTTGCATTTTGCACATATTTCTCACGACGGAAGTGTGACCTTCTCAAAATGATTAGTGAAAATAGATGATTTTAAAAGAGGATTTTCTCGAACCTTAGAAGTAATCGCATCGTACTTTCTTGTGTTTCGGGGATCGGAGGGCGTTGGGGCTGAGCCTCGGTCTCATCATCGGTGGATTGAATTTGAAGGTTGGGATCCTCGTATGTAATTTCTTTTCCCCTCCGAGATTGAGGTGATGAAGCTTCATGACCTACTTCCATTATCATCGAAAAATGAAGAACGTGATAGAAGTTGAGAGTTAGAGAGTTGAGAATGAGAGATTGAGATAAGAGAAGTTGTGTTGTGTGTGAAAATGATCAAATGAGCTCTCCCTATTTATAGAGTTCGGATCATAACGGTCATTAAATCATAGCCATTGATAAAAAAAATGGTCAAATGATCTCATTCGTCGAAAAAAGAAAAAAAAAAAAATCAAAAAAGGCCTCCAACGACACTGAACCGGCGGTTCAGTGCCGTTGGACCCGGCGGTTAACCGCCGGTTCGCGGGTTCTGGGGGCTGGAATCGGAACCAGCCCGGCATCCTGCTGGGCCGGTTCTGGTTCAGCTCGGCGAACCAAGTCAACGGGCCACCCGGCCTGTTGACCCGGGCCGGTTCCGGGCTGGACCCGGCCCGGGGTCGGGTCTAGCTCCACCTCCTAAAGTAAACACAAACCCTGAGGTAGACTTACTCTTGTCCCTATCCGACTGGAAATATGAATCCGTGTAGCCCACATGGATTAATTGGTCTGCTCAGTAAACTAGCATATAGTCCCTAGTCCGTCTCAGGTACTTCAGTATATGCTTTACCGTAGTACAATGTCCCTGTCTAGGGTTACTCTGATATCTGCTAACCATGCCCACTGCAAAGCAGATATATGGTCTCGTACACAACATAGCATACATGAGGCTTCCTACAGCCGATGCATAAGGAACTGTCTTCATTTTCTCTATCTCCTTTGATGTTTTCGGACACATCTCCTTAGATATAGGAACTCCATGCCTGAAAGGTAGAAAACCCTTCTTGGAGTTTTTCATGCTAAAACGAGCCAGGACAGTGTCTATGTATGAAGCTTGGGATAAGCACAACATCCTTTTCTGGCGATCCCTTATGACCTTGATCCCAAGGACGTGTCCCGCTTCTCCCAAGTCCTTCATATCAAACTATTTGGACAACCATACCCTTATGTCTGATAACACTTTGACATTGTTGCCAATGAGCAAAATGTCATCTGCGTATAGTACAAGAAACACCACTACATTTCTGTCATATCTCTTATATACACATGATCCATCCAGGCTTTGAATAAATTCATATGACTGGATTACCTCATCAAAGCGGATGATCCAAGATCATGAAGATTGCTTCAATCCATAAATGGATAGATTAAGCTTACACACTAGATACTCTTTGCCCTTGGCAATGATGTTGGGTATGGCTTGGCGGGTTTCCTAAGCGGATACCTGGTCGATCCGAGAAACCTCTCCATGCCTACGGATTAAAAATTTAATCCGAATGGAGAGCCGTCTTCCATCGACCGTCTCGTGCCATATCGAACGATTTAAATCACAACTCGGCCAATTACCAAAATCAGCCTTGTGATTTGCTCGACCGTTCAATCGCGAAAAAGGTGACGAGTTGATCGCCGGCTTTTGTGTTTATGGTCGGAGTCCAGTTAAATAATTATTGACTATGATTCACAATCAAAATAATTAAATAACAAACATGAAATGACGAGGCAATTGAATAAGGTACAAATAAGAATGAAAGGAGCCAAGGAAGAATATACCTTCCGTTATCTTACGATCTTTTACCGTATGACCCTCCCCTCTTGGACGTCGTGTGGGCGACGATCTACCAAGACCTGTGGCCACCAAGTTGATCCCTTCTCCTTGCGCCAACCAATCCCTAACCAAAGGGATGCCGTAGGCCGCTCCTAGGAAGAAGATAATCCAAACACAAACCCTACTTGGCAGATGTTTCTTCCCTTGAGAAAAATTACATAAGCAACTTTTCTCTCTTGAGAAAAATTGCTGCTCCCTCTGTTCTGCCGTCGGCAGTGCCCGAGTTGTGAGTTGAGCAGAACACAACTTTGCTTCAAGTTCGAAGACTCCAAGTTACGCACATAAACAACTTCTCCACAGCCGTAAGTCTTCTCCTCTCCTCTGCCTTTTTTCTCCACTGCCAGCCGTCGGTGGTGCCTCTCCACGCCAAGCAATTAGAATTGCTCAATAACAAGTTACGTGTGCTACTTGTTTTCCACGCCTAGCCAATTCCTCACCGAATAATTGAGCCGTAAGCCATTTTTATATTGCTCAAGACAAGTTGCACACTACTTGTTGTTAATTGCATGCAAATAAATAGCTGGGATTAATTTTAATTGCATGCAAATGGCAAGGAGTTATTTTCTCCAATTTACTCCACGTTGCAAACTGCATGCAAACGGCGAAGAAGCAATTTTAATTGCATGCAATGCAATTAAATGGAGAAGAGCAAAAGTTAATTGCATGCGTTGCAATTAATTAGAGAAATGCCTGATTAATTGCATGCTTTGCAATTAATCAGACAAGAGAACTATTCTCTTCCGTTCGGCACCGCAGAGTGAAACGAGGGAGAGAGAGAGAAGAGTTGAGGCTAGGGTTTCTTGTGATCTATTAGATTAACCATCAACTTGGTTCCATACTACCATGGGGTATTTATAGGGCTACGATAGGGACCACGAGGAGGAGTTGGATCTTGTCCCGCTAATGGACCTGGTCCATTAATGAGGATCCATTCCACTAAAGGGCCCTCATTGACTTACCTCACCAACCCCCATATTTATATATGGGCTTCACTTATTACAAGTCGTCCATCCCCCCGTGTTTAAGATTTCGAATGCCCGTTAATTAATTAAATTACTGACAATTTAAATTAATTAACTTCTGGATCCTTGACTAGTACCACTCGACCTTATCATCATGCCGGATCAAATCCACATGCAGGGTTTAGCATGATGAACCTTTCGAGTGTTAGTGATATGAAAGAAGTGTCCTAAGGCAATCGCCTTATGATTGTAAACATTTATTTTAATAAATGATAATTCACTATTTGAGTATACATGTTTGTGTATTTGATTGGGATCTTAAACTCATCTACTGAATGTCCGCAATACAACTCACAGCATAAGAGAATTTGTGATGGGATCACAACTAGTGATTATCTCTAAATGTGCAAATGTGAAGTATTGAAAATATCCCTAGTCGATGAATTGATAAAAATGGACACTATCAATTCTGTTGAGACTAGCATGGGTTATTCTCTAATCAGCTGATTCTAACTGGCTGGTGACATTGGGATGTCCGGAGATAAACATGAATGCTAGTTAAGGGAACTAGTTCATTGGAGTGACTAGCTGTAAGACTTCATATGGTTATCTATATAGATATGTCAATGAAGTTCTTACTGCAGCTTAAGTGCGATGTTCCTTTGACTTGCGGTGTTCAAGTCATCTTGGTCATGGAGACTTATACTTTAACATCTTAAGCAAGCATCTCCAAGGAGGTGTGGACCCAGGATGATTGGGTATAAGCCGAAGTGCCCGAAGATGTTTGAACAGCCTACAAAGGATTCATCACTCCTTGCGAGGAGATGTATACCCAGGCCTATCGTTGGATTGTTACTCAAAACCTCTGGCCAGAGTATATCATGTTAAGAGTGCGAGTCTCTTAAATACATGAGAGTAATTAGAAATCCAAAGGACGAGAAAGACACTACTTGGGCTAGGTGTGACGTAGTCAGTCTAGTGGGGACTGACACAAACAGACTATGTCCTGAACCAAGTGGGTATAAGATGGTGAAGGAAATGGGGCACGATTCATTAGAGCTGCTGAAGGGTTTCAGAATCACTTCTGAGGTCAACCGTTGATCTTTCGATTAATTGGGGGTCATGATGTACTACTAGGTGCCACTCATGATCGTTCTATAATTAGTTAATTATAGACGGCCAACATAAATCGAAAGCCTATTTAGTCACACACACTACAAGTAATCCGAGGGATTTAAAACAAGTTGAAAATTGGATTTTTCAATCAAGAGAAATAAGTCGAATCTGAATTTATCAGAGGCGCAATGGAAGCTAAAATTGGCTAAGTCTTTTGAAGGCTTTTTGGGCGAATTAAATGAGTTTAATTCGCGGCGGTTCGGCTCGGTTTTGGCCGACCAAAGAGGGTGCCAAACCCTTGGGTTTGGCCGGCCACATTAAAGGGAGAAAACCATTTTATTTGGTTTAATTAATGAAATAAATCTAGCGTGATTTATTTTATAAATTATGGATAAATAAATTTGTATAAAGAAATTTATATAAATAAATTTATAGAAATTTATTCTTTTTATGGAAGTTAAAATAATCCATGAATTGATTTATTTTAATTTTATAAAATCAATTATGAATTGATTTTTCCATAATAAGAAAGTTTATAAATTTCTTATAAAATTTATTCCATAATTTAAAGAGAAGAAGAATTTGTTTTATTATAAATTAGTTATAATAAAACTAGGCATAACGGAATAAGTCATAAGAAATTTTATAGGATAAAATTCTTACGATAACTAATTCCGTTAATTCCGTTAATTCTGTTAAGAGGAGACTTGGCAAGGGAGAAGCAACTATATAAGGAACCAAAGGGAATCCTTTATTTCCAATGAATAATTGATAGAGATTAATTATTCTCTCCCTCTCTCTCTCGTCTCCTTCTCCCTCCCATCTAGGGCCGGCGCCCAACCTAGATCTCCTAGGGCTGGCGCACCTTCATTGTTCTCCAAGGAGTTGGCGTGAGCAATCTACACCAAGGAGAAGCCAACCAAGAAGAAGAAGAAGCGGATCACATCTCCTTTCTTCACGGAATTCGATTCCGTTTCTCGGGTGGTTAGTTTCCTATCTTTTCTCTTGTTCTTCTAGTTGTGCCTTCCGAGAATCTAGTAGTTCTCGTCGGCACAAAATTCGTGACTTTGCGAAGTCATCCCGAAGAGAACTCGACGTGGACGCGAATAGAGGCGGAGCTTCCAAGGGACGCTACGGTTGGATCTCGTCCCTTACTTCGAGTTACGAGAGGTACTTAGTAAATTAGTTTACTTTTTCCGCAAAGTTTTATTTTATGATTATGTCAACACATCATAAGGTTGCATGCTAGATACGTGGTTAAAATAATTTAAGAAATTATTTTAAGCTAATTCTTCCGCTGCACGTAAAAATTTAAAATTTTACGAACCCGTATCCTTGTCGACATGCACCCGGTCCCAACAGTGGTATCAGAGCCGGTTAGTGTTCGACATAATCATATAATTGTTTTGTGGAAAACTTTGTCATGATCTCAATTTCGGAAAAAATTTTCAATTATGGAAACTTTCAAATTATAATAAATTTTAGATTTAGGAATTTCTAAGTTTGGAAATCCTCATGAAATTTCGCAAACTTTTGAAATTTTCTAATTTCTGAATTTTATAATAATTGTGAAAACTTCCCATCTTTGGAAACTTTCCAATTTTGGAAATTTTTCTATTTTAGAAATTTTCTAATTTTGAAAATATGTAAGTTTCCTTTGTACCAGAAACTTACAATTATTCTGAAAACCTATTTTGAAATCTCACAAATTTGGGCACTTTCTTTTAAGAAAGTCTAGACAAATTCATGGACAGTTAATTGACAATTAAATTTGAATTGGTTTTTAAATTGACAACAAAATTCTTTATTTTGGATTGAGCCTCGGGGAGCCGTCCAATTTAAAGTTAGTTGTTGTAATTTAATTTCCCAATTTTTTAATTGAAATTGTCATGTTTGATTTGGATTAAGCCTCGGGGAGCCGTCCAATTGGATTTACAACACATTACTTTTCTTTGGGTATCTGAGCCTCGGGGAGCCACCCTTAGAAAACGATTTGTTGTAATTAATTAAATCCATGAATAAAATATGTTTAAGAGGTGATGCTCTTACATATTGTTGTCTCCAAAATTAATTAGGAAAATGGTTTCCTATAGAGTTTTCTTAAATGAGATTTTCATGAAAATAATATGTAGTTGAATTAAGGGATTTGTCTCTTAATTTAATAAGATTTGATTTAGAGAAATCAAAGTCTTAAAACATATTATTTCCGAAATTGATTATGACAATTTAGTAAATTGTTTCCCAAAACAATTCCTTAAATAAAGTATGAAATTATAATTAGGAAATCCGATTCCTAATTTAATCAATGAGACTTGATAAATTAAGTCACATACATACTTTATTAAGGAAATCGTTAGTCATGACATAATGTCATGAATGTGCTTAGAAAAGAAAAGATGAGACCCAAAACCCCTTACAAAATATTAAGGCCAACACCTTCCATTAATATGGTTAGAATCGGAGTTTTGTTTCTCGTTTGGGTTGATGGACACATCCATGCCCGGCTTGAACCTCAACATGTTCAAACCATGGAATTAGTTTATGAATAATATAGTTGGAGTCAGAGGTCAATCCTTAGTTTTGGTTGTTGGACACATCCAAGCCTGACTAAGCGGTTGAATGAGCGCCAACCATATTAAAACTATTTCTTGATTAATGGGTCAGCCTTAAGCTTGGAGCATCGATTTGTTGTGCCACAGCCAAGGTCGATGTGAAGAGAGGTGCAGTTGGGTGCTATGTATAATGATGCATACTTGTTAATGAGTTAACAACCCAATGATTTATGCAAACATTCAATTAGTGATAGCATAAAGTGATAGTTAGATATATGTGATGTGTAATCGGTATAATTACCTACCTTCATAGCTAAGAATGACTTGATGGCCACAGCCATGGTTGCTCTTATCTATGGTTGGATATCAACCTATTTGGAGATGTTCCTACGATCTCCCGAATTGATAAAAAGGGTTATTCAATTTGAAAAATAAATAAGATTTCATTTATGTATATTGATACATTCTTTAATCATTCTTCTCACATAAGCTCAATTTGTATTTCTAGGTTAATCACTCGATCATGTCTTCTCTGATTTTGGGTTCCATTTTGGACACCAATAAATTAACTAGGCCGAACTTCATGGACTGGCTTCGAAACCTGAGGATAGTCCTCAAGGCAGAGAAGCTTGCTTATGTCCTTGAAGATCAACTTCCTAACCATCCTCCAGAAGGTGCAACTCCAGAACAGTTAGTGGCCTATCAGAAACATGTGACTGATTCTGAACTTGCGTGTTGCATTATGCTAGCCTCTATGGTACCTGAGCTGCAAAAGCAGCATGAGCATATAGATGCTTATACCATCATCTTTCATCTTCATGAGTTGTTTGAAGAGCAGGCGAGATCCGAAAGGTTCGAAGTCTCCAGACTCTTCTTCACCACTAAGATGCAGGAAGGCACTTCTGCCACGCAGTTTGTGTTAAAGATGTTGGGGTACATTGAGAGACTGAGCACACTCGGTTTTGCAATGGATCATGAACTAAGTATTGACTTAATTCTGAATTGTTTGCCCAAAAGTTATTCATAATTTGTGATGAACTATCAGATGAACAAACTGGAAACTACCATTCCTTAGTTGCTCAACCTGCTGAAGACTGTAGAGCCTTCTGTAAAGTCGGATCAAAAGACGGTTCTGTTAGTTGGTTCCTCGAAGAAAGGTTCTAAGAGGAAAGCAAAAGAACAGAATAAAGGGAAGAAGGAAAAGGCCAAAAAGACTGAAAAGAAACCAAAAGGCACTTGCCATCATTGTGGCAAGGAGGGTCACTGGCGAAGAAACTGCAAGGTTT
>JAGFNQ010005999.1:33026-54331 GCA_024364735.1 Boesenbergia rotunda
TTTTATTGGATACCCTAAGGAAACGAAGGGTTACCAATTCTATCATCCCTTGGAACAAAATGTGTTTGTTTCAAGGCATGCTGTATTTCTAGAAAAGGAATTTCTTTTACAAGAAAACAGTGGGAGTGGCATTGACCTTGATGAAGTTCAAGAAACTCCAATAGACATTACAGAGACACCTAGTCTAGACCCACAACCAATACCTCATAATGATGAGCTATCAGTGGAACCTAAAACTTCACCACCACTTCGTAGATCTGATAGGACATGCAATATTCCAGAGAGATACGGATTTCTCATAAGTGAATCGAACGACGTGTTACTAATAGGCGATGACGAACCTATCAGTTATGAAGATGTTCTGAAAAGTTCAGAAAGGGACAAATGGCTTGAGGCCATAAAGTCGGAAATGGATTCCATGTACGAAAACCAAGTATGGGACTTGGTTAACCCACCTGAAGGGATTAAGCCCATAGGGTGCAAGTAGGTTTTCAAGAAGAAAACCGACATGGAAGGTAATGTTGTTACCTTTAAGGCTAGATTAGTGGCAAAAGGATATCGTCGAAAACAAGGAATTGATTATGACGAAACCTATTCGCCAGTAGCTATGCTTAAATCCATTCGGATGCTCCTAGCCATAGCAGCTCATTATGATTATGAGATATGGCAAATGGATGTGAAAACAGCTTTCCTTAACGGAAACCTGCTTGAGGATGTATAAATGATACAACCTGAAGGTTTTACATCGGTTGATAAAACCAAAGTATGCAAGCTTCGACGATCCATATATGGACTGAAGCAAGCATCTAGGAGCTGGAACATCCGTTTTGATGAGACAATCAAAGAGTTTGATTTCTCACAAAATCCTGACGAACCTTGTGTGTACAAGAAGGTTAGTGGGAGTGCAGTCGTATTCCTAGTATTATATGTCGATGACATATTACTTATAGGAAACGATATATCAGTCTTACAGACAGTTAAAATTTGGTTGTCCAAAACTTTCTCCATGAAAGACCTGGGAGAAGCAACCTATATCCTTGGGATTAGAATCTATAGAGATAGATCAAAACGGTTGCTTGGTCTTTCGCAGTCTACATATATAGACCGAGTGCTAAAAAGGTTTAGCATGTCGGAATCCAAGAAAGGTTACCTTCCCATCAGGCATGGGATCAACCTTTCAAAGTCTATGTGTCCGCGCACAGAAGACGAGAGGATTTGCATGAATAAGATTCCTTATGCATCCGCGATAGGATCTATCATGTATGCTATGTTATGTACTAGGCCCGATGTATCGTATGCTTTGAGCGTCACAAGCAGATACCAGTCGGATCCAGGAATGGATCATTGGGCGGCTGTCAAGACAATCCTTAAGTACTTAAGAAGAACTAAGGATGTGTTCCTAATATATGGAGAAGGAGATATGGTAATACGTGGGTATACAGATGCCAGTTTCCAGACAGATAAGGATGACTCCAAATCGCAGTCTGGATACGTATTTACTTTGAATGGAGGCGCAGTAAGTTGGAAAAGTTCCAAACAAGACACCGTAGCGGATTATACCACGGAAGCAGTTTGGATCAAGAAGTTTGTCTCAAAACTTGATGAGGTTCCAACCATTGATGAAGCAGTGCCGGTTTACTGCGACAACAATGGAGCTATTGCACAAGCAATGGAACCAAGGTCTCATCAGCGATCCAAACACGTGCTTCGCCGCTGTCATCTGATCAGAGAGATTATAAGTAGGAATGACATACAAATTGAGAAAATCCCCACTGAAAGGAATTTAGCGGATCCTTTAACTAAGGCTTTGCCTCAAAACAAGTTTGAGGGTCATGTTAGAGCCTGTGGTATTGGATACCATAGCGATTGACATTAGGCCAAGTGGGAGTTTGTTAGTGATATGAGAGAAGTGTCCTAAGGCAATCGCCTTATGATTGTAAATATTTATTTTAATAAATGTAAATTCACTATTTGAGTATACATGTTTGTGTATTTGATTGGGATCTTAAACTCATCTACTGAATGTCCGCAATACAACTCACAGCATAAGAGAATTTGTGATGGGATCACAACTAGTGATTATCTCTAAATGTGCAAATGTGAAGTATTGAAAATATCCCTAGTCGATCAATTGATAAAAACGGACACTATCAATTCTGTTGAGACTAGCATGGGTTATTTTCTAATCAGCTGATTCTCACTGGCTGGTGACATTGGGATGTCCGGAGATAAACATGGATGCTAGTTAAGAGAACTAGTTCATTGGAGTGGCTAGCTGTAAGACTTCATATGGTTATCTATATAGATATGTCAATGAAGTTCTTACTGCAGCTTAAGTGCGATGTTCCTTTGACTTGCGGTGTTCAAGTCATCTTGGTCATGGAGACTTATACTTTAACATCTTAAGCAAGCATCTCCAAGGAGGTGTGGACCCAGGATGATTGGGTATAAGCTGAAGTGCCCGAAGATGTTTGAACATCCTACAAAGGATTCACCACTCCTTGCGAGGAGATGTATACCCAGGCCTATCGTCGGATTGTTACTCAAATCCTCTGGCCAGAGTATATCATGTTAAGAGTGTTAGTCTCTTAAATACATGAGAGTAATTAGAAATCCAAAGGACGAGAAAGACACTACTTGGGCTAGGTGTGACGTAGTCAGTCTAGTGGGGACTGACACAAACAGACCATGTCCTGAACCAAGTGGGTATAAGATGGTGAAGGAAATGGGGCACGATTCATTAGAGCTGCTGAAGGGTTTCAGAATCACTTCTGAGGTCAACCGTTGATCTTTCGATTAATTGGGGGTCATGATGTACTACTAGGTGCCACTCATGATCGTTCTATAATTAGTTAATTATAGACGGCCAACATAAATCGAAAGCCTATTTAGTCACACGCACTACGAGTAATCCGAGGGATTTAAAACGAGTTGAAAACTGGATTTTCCGATCAAGAGAAATAAGTCGAATCTGAATTTATCAGAGGCGCAATGGAAGCTAAAATTGGCTAAGTCTTTTGAAGGCTTTTTGGGCGAATTAAATGAGTTTAATTCGCGGTGGTTCGGCTCGGTTTTGGCCGACCAAAGAGGGTGCCAAACCCTTGGGTTTGGCCGGCCACATTAAAGGGAGAAAACCATTTTATTTGGTTTAATTAATGAAATAAATCTAGCGCGATTTATTTTATAAATTATGGATAATTAAATTTGTATAAAGAAATTTATATAAATAAATTTATAGAAATTTATTCTTTTTATGGAAGTTAAAATAATCCATGAATTGGTTTATTTTAATTTTATAAAATCAATTATGAATTGATTTTTCCATAATAAGAAAGTTTATAAATTTCTTATAAAATTTATTCCATAATTTAAAGAGAAGAAGAATTTGTTTTATTATAAATTAGTTATAATAAAACTAGGCATAACGGAATAAGTCATAAGAAATTTTATAGGATAAAATTCTTACGATAACTAATTCCGTTAATTCCGTTAATTCTGTTAAGAGGAGACTTGGCAAGGGAGAAGCAACTATATAAGGAACCAAAGGGAAGCCTTTATTTCCAATGAATAATTGATAGAGATTAATTATTCTCTCCCTCTCTCTCTCTTCTCCTTCTCCCTCCCATCTAGGGCCGGCGCCCAACCTAGATCTCCTAGGGCCGGCGCACCTTCATTGTTCTCCAAGGAGTTGGCGTGAGCAATCTACACCAAGGAGAAGCCAACCAAGAAGAAGAAGAAGCGGATCACATCTCCTTTCTTCACGGAATTCGATTCCGTTTCTCGGGTGGTTAGTTTCCTATCTTTTCTCTTGTTCTTCTAGTTGTGCCTTCTGAAAATCTAGTAGTTCTTGTCGGCACAAAATTCGTGACTTTGCGAAGTCATCCCGATGAGAACTCGGCGTGGACGCGAATAGAGGCGGAGCTTCCAAGGGACGCTACGGTTGGATCTCGTCCCTTACTTCGAGTTACGAGAGGTACTTAGTAAATTAGTTTACTTTTTCCGCAAAGTTTTATTTTATGATTATGTCAACACATCATAAGGTTACATGCTAGATACGTGGTTAAAATAATTTAGGAAATTATTTTATGCTAATTCTTCCGTTGCACGTAAAAATTTAAAATTTTACGAACCCGTATCCTTGTCGACATGCACCCGGTCCCAACATCGAGCTCATCAAGGGGGCATTATCAACCCGACTCACCAGGACACGGATTCCGTCAATAATCAACGACACATCATATTATTAATATTATCTCCCAACTTATCAGGCCTATCGATCTAACAGAATAGATCTCACCCATTGGTAAATTAAAGAAATAATAGTTAATAATATATGCCCGTTATTATATCGGGATTAAGGGATCGTACTCCATAATAAAGTCTGAGGTCCTATCCAATTATCGAGTCAGTACAAATTGGATAATCTCGTGTTTTGGTCCTGCTCAATGTACTCAAAGCACACTAGTGTAATCCTATGGTCAAGACCAACCACACCTAATTACACTACAACCATTCCGATGGGTTGTCCAATTCCATCTCGGTTGTGGGCCTCTATTTATACTAAGCAAGGAATTGATAACATGATCTTCCGTGTGACACCACACACCATGTTATCTACAATGTAATGTAATTGGACTTCATGCATGTACTAATATAAACAGGCACCTAGTGTGGTTGTGATTCAAAATAAAGATGCTCATATATATAAAAGAAGCATTTCTTTCAGTATACACATCTAACAAATGAATCCCTCTGGTTGCTTCATGTAGATGATTTCCTCTTGACATCCATCTGCCATACCTCATAGTCTATATGAGCGATAATAGATAAGAGAATTCGGATAGACTTAAGCATGGCTACCGGCGAAAAGGTCTCCTCATAATCGATACCCTCTTTCTGAGTATACCCTTTCGCAACAAGCCTAGCTTTGAAGGTCTTAACCTTCCCGTCTGATCCTCTCTTTCTCTTATAGATCCACTTGCATCCAATGACTTTTACCCCATTGGGTGGTTTTACTAGCTCCCAGACATGATTAGAATCCATAGATTCTATCTCGGAATTCATTGCCCTTTGCCAAGAATCCGCATCCTTATCTTGGAGGGCCTCGTCATAGGTCTAGGGATCCGGTTCATGTTCACTAGGGACCAAGTCCGAAGACTCTCCCGAAAATATAAATTTTTCAGGTTGTTTAACAACCCTCCCACTACGACGAGGTACCACCTGTGTATCTTCTGTGACATGCGGTGCAGTGACTTGCGGTGTATCCTCTTGCAAAGTTGGTACTAAGGTCAGAACGCACCCTCTTAATTCTTCAAGCACATGTCTACTCCTGGGCTTGTGGTTCATCACATAGTCTTCTTCTAAGAATCTGGCATTCATGCTGACGATTGCCTTCTGATCCTTAGGACTATAGGACAGACCACCTTTCGTCCCTCTAGGATAGCCTACGAACAGGCACACTTTGTACGAGATTCGAACTTATCAATATCTCCCTTCAGCACATGTGCTGGCTGGACTACCCCAAATCCAAACATGTCCTAGACTAGGCTTTCGGCCAGTCCACAGTTCTGTGGGAGTAGAAGGGGCTGACTTAGATGGTACCAAGTTCAGTATGTACGCAGCCATTTCCAGAGCATACCTTAGAACGAATCCGGCAACTCAGAGTAGCTTATCATTGACCTAACCATCTCCATAAGAGTCTTATTCCTTCTTTCTGTCACACCATTCTGTTGGGGTGTACTGGGTGCAGACAACTGGGATTGAATCCTAGTGTTTGATAAGTAAGTCCTAACTCTCCCAAGAGGTATTCGCCACCACGATCTGATCGTAGTGTCTTGATACTTTTACCTCGATGTTTCTCCACATCAACCTTGAATTCTTTGAACTTATCAAAGCATTCAGACTTGCGGCGCTTCAGGTAAATATATCTATACCTTGAATAATCGTCTATGTAAGAGACAAAGTATTCAAAGCCACCTCTAGCTTGGATAGACATAGGACTACACAAATCAGAATGAACCAATTTTAATACATCTTTGGCCCTATACCCCTTGGCCTTAAAGGACTTTTGGCCATCTTACCTTCCAAGCAAAATTCATAGGTTGGGAAGTCTTCCACCACCAATGAACCCAAGGGCCCATTGGCTATTAACCTCTGAATCCTACTATGGTTAATATGCCCAAGCCTAAGGTGCCAAAGATATGTCTGGTTCATTTTAGAAGGTTCCTTTCTCTTATTTTGGTTATATGATGAGCTATTGGCCTCTATTTGCAGCGTGGGAGCTTTTGATTCTAGAGTATACAAATTGCCAATCATAGTACCCGAACAGATAATCTCTCTATTTCTCTTTATAACAACTTTGTTATTAAAAGCAATAGAATATCCATCCTTTATTAATTTAGAAACCGAAACCAAGTTCTTTCTAAAAGAGGATACATATAATCAATTTCTCAAAACCAAAACTTTATTCCTATCAAATGATAAATGAATGCCTCCCACTGCAACAACCGCCACCTCTGTAGCATTGCCGATGTAGACGATGATGTCCCCATCAGCTAGCCGTCGGGTTTCCTGGAACCCCTGCAAAGAGTTGCAGACATGATCAGTGGCTCTAGTATCTACGCACCATGTACCGGTAGATAACACCGCTAAATATGTTTCAACGACTAAGCATGAAGAAATACCTTTGTCGTGACGACGGGGATAGTTCGCCTTCCAATGTCCAGTTTGCTTGCACGTGAAGCACTTGCCTCTCGGCTTCTTCACGCCAGTCCGAGGTCCCTGCGATCCTGCTGCCTTCTTGGACCCTCCTTGTTTCTTCTTCTTCCTGCCATTCGGCACAGAAGTAGAAACCCTCTGAGTAACCAAGGTCTGAGAACTCTGACGAAAAAGCCCCTCTGCTGCCTGGAGTTCTGCCAACAATTCCCCCAACGTATATGTACGTTTGTTCATATTATAGTTGAGCCGGAACTGCTCAAAACTCCTAGGTAGAGATTGGAGTATAATATCGACTTGGGTTTCCCTGTCGATCTCTACTCCAAAGACCTCAATTTCATTGAGGTGGGCCATCATCTTAAGGACATGATCCCTTACGGGTGTCCCTTCGACCATAGTGGTCGTCATCAAGTTCTTCATCGCAACCTGCTTAGCGGCCCGATTTTGGTGCCCGAAGAGCTCCTTGAGGTTCAACATCATATCATAAGCAGTGGACATGACCTGATGCTAATGTTGCAATACATTTGACATAGATGCCAAAATATAGCACCGCGCCATCTCATCTGCCTTGACCCACTTCTTATAGCGCTCCCTCTCCTCTTCACCAGAATTCTCGCCAGGCTTTTTAGGAAAATCCTCAAATAGTACATATTTATACACTTCAGCAATAAGGATAATATCCAGGTTTCTTTTCCAGTCTATGTAATTGGGGTCAGTAAGTTTATTCTCCTTAGGTATGGTCGCTAGTGGGTTAAAGGCCATTTTGAAACTACTTGAGAATCACAACAATCACAACATTAGATTTTGAAAATAAATTGATTCCTCAAACAATAAATTTCGAAATTAACCAACACCTCAAAACACCAAGAAATTCGTATGCCACGATGGTGTGGACGCATACGAATTTATACATTCATAAGAGGAGGTTTTACCCATTAATTTTATTATCTTGTCAACCTAACTTTTTGTCAAATAAAATTAATGGTTGGTTCACTTCGGCCCTACAAATAGCAGCAGTGACTCCAATGGGGAGGATACTATTATTTGCATCTAAGTATTTACCATTACACGATACTAAGAAAATTGCCTCGGATTAAGTGTCATCCGATGGGGAAAAGAACATGCTCCTTAACAATTTTCTATAATCATGTCCGACCCAATGATCCGCAGAACAAGCCCATTCGATGGGGAGGAAGGCACTCAAAGCTGACGCGTAGACTTGTTCACATCACTTGTCAGATTGTAATGGAGGCCACGGGACCCTAAGGGTCCTCTCCCACTTAGTTATTTAATTTGAGGAATTTTCATGCACACACACAACAAGCACATAACCAAAGCAACAAATAAGAAAAATCCTAGATTTTTCCAACTATCTTGGCCTTGGTCTCCAATGTGTTTCCAGTCGTGTCGTCACCTCGTCCGCTCCTCCCTACACCATGCTCAAGCCACCATTGAAGGGACCTCCGAGCTGAGATGACTAGTTAATTATTTACATCCATCGATCCTATACTCCACGAAGGAGTGTACATAAAATCTAGATCGAAAGTAAATAAAAAGCTCGACTAAACACGTGTCGTATTTAATTATAACAATTAAATACCTATCTAGCCTCGTCAACCCCGAGAATTTAATTAATTACAATAATGCACAATCAATCACATACAACCATTATTTAAGCCATGATAAGTTGGAATCTAGTGCCGCAACAAAGAGTTAGCCTACGTACATCCGCACATTATCCGACAAAAATAAAACAAATGATAATGTGCAAAAAGTAACCGAATCCTAAACATATAAAATCGGAAACCTCAGCTCTGATACCAGTTGTTAGTTGGTGGTATGGCTTGGCGGGTTTCCTAAGTGAATACCTAGTCGTCCTTGAGAGACCTCTCCATGCCCACGGATTAAAAAATTAATCTGAATGGAGACCCGTCTCCCAAACGACCGTGTCGTTATCGTATCAATCGGTTCGAGTTACAACTTAGCCAATCTCAAAGATCGAGCCTTGTAACTCGCCTAACCAATTGACCGCGAAAAAGACGATGAGTGGATCGCCGGTTTTTGTGTTTATTTTCGGGGTCCAATAATTAATTATTAACAATGATTAACAAATAATCAAGAACATAATAATTAATTAAAGCATCACATAAAATGATAGAATTAAAGGAGCCAAGGAAAAGTTTATACCTTCTTTTACCTTATGATCTTCTACCGTATGACCCTCCCCTCTTGGACGTCGTGTGGGTGACAGTCTACCAAGATCCGGAATCACAAAGGGCCTCAAATCAATCACTTCTTCACGCTCCTATCAAAACCCTAGCTCTAGGGTTTACTACCGCCGGCCTCTTCCCCTCCAAGCCTTGCATCGCCAGCCTTCCAAGGCCACCCAAGCCCACCGGCCATAAGGTAGCTACTGAGGAGAAGATACGGAAGAAGATGTAAGAGACAAGGACTCTCCTACACCAACACAAACCAGCCACCAACTCTCTGCACCTTGCGTCGCAAGCTTGCACCGCCACCCCCCTTGCACAGGCCGTCCACCCCTTTTCCTCCCTCGCCGCACACCACAAAAGGAAGAAGACACCTCTCCCTTTGTCTAGTGGTATCCGACCACCAAGTGGAAAAGTGTAACACCCCACTAAAATTTCCTTCAATATTATCCCTAATATGGAGTAGGATTTCATGAATGATAGCCATATTGAGCAAGATTCATGAACGATAGTTAGAGTTGTGGGAATTTTAGTGTAAGTGTTAATAGGCCTTATATGGGCTCTAAATGGTGGAAATTCGTAATGGGTCTTAAATAGCACTTCATTAGTTATCTGAATGGGCCCCATGAGGATAAAAGAAATAACACATCATATGATGAGCCTTACTTTAGATGGGCTTGCAAAAGAATAAAGAATAAAAAAAATGATGTAGGTGCCAAGGATTGAACCTTGGACGTTAGAGATGTTGTAAGCCTTAAGAATGCATATGTAACCAATTCACCTAGCAAGGGAGTGCTATTAGGAGAATAAAGAAAATTGTAGATAAGTGTAAGGATAAAGGAGATGAAGAGGCACCATGGGAGATGAAGAGTCACCATGGAAGATGAAGAGTCACCATGGAGAATGAAGAGTCATACCTCTTCATTTACTATAAGAAGATGGGGGAAGGAAAAAAATGACATAAGGCATCTCCTCCCTCTTCTCATTGCCGAAAATACCAAGGTCCCCTCTCCATCAAGAAAATTCTCTCCAAGAAGATCTAATGAAAGCTTTGTGTTTGTGAAGCAAAGGAAGAACCAAGGAGCAAGAAGTTCTTTCTTTCTCCTTCTAGGTGATATATTTTGTTAAGAAATCCTTAGCACAAGAGTAAGACTCCCCTCACTTGCAACATAATAGTTTATATATGTTTTATTCATGTTCTTGTATGTTCTTGCGATGTGTTGCTAAAAATCGTGAAGTTTTTTCCTATAGGTAAGTTTCGGCCCAAGCATGTATTTAGGGCTTAGGTTTGTGTTTGATGCTATCTAATGACTCAAATGTTTTCTTGATGTTAAGTCATGAGTTATGATGTAAAAAAAAAAGATGGAGCAAAAAGATCCTTAAAAGTTTAGGCCAAGACTCTCATGAAGCCATAGACTTTTTGGCCATAAGAAGATGTTTGGGTTCTTTTTAACTAGCTAATAGTTTTAAGTCCTTGTTAATGTGTTGTTTGAAGGTTTTATATATATTTTTGGGCCATATTTCCCCTCTGAACATGTTGGGTTAATACCCTAAATAAGGGCCAAAAAGAAAGAAAAGGAGAAGTTAAAGATGTCATGTTACTTACTAATGCTTCCTAGTGTTAGAATATGTATTATATGTATGTTGTATGAACTAATTGCTCTTGTTTTTGTCATTTTCATGTTGATATGAACCGTAGAAATTTCTGATCAGTTTCTTAAATTGGGTTTTAGGATGGGTTAAGGTCACTACCTCACTTGATAATGCCCCTTTGTAGTAGGCACTACAAGAAAAAATAGCTTTCCTGACACTTTCTTAATGACATTTATTAGAATGAGTCATTGATTTATACCTACCATGACATTGATTAAAAATAAATAAAATGAAAACTGATTAAGTATATTACTATGACATTTATAGTGGATGTCACTAAAAATTTACATTTTGACACATTTTTTCTCGAATCTCCCTCCAAAAATTTCACTGGCTCGCTGCCCAAACTCATAAATAATTGGTTTTGTGGCAGTAGAGTTTCGCGGCGTCAACTCCGATCCCGTCACCGCGCGAATGGCTGCTCGCGCCCTCACCTCGCTGCTGGTTGCTCTCCTCCTCCTCCTCGCGGCCTCTTCCTCAACCGCTAGCTATCCCTAATTTTTCACGCTCTGTGCTCACGACTCTCCCCCACCGACACCAGCACCGTGCGACTCTCCCCCCACCTCGGCGCTTACTCCGTCAGCCACCAGCACCAGCCACCAACGTCATCTGCTCCGCCGGGTACCAGTGTCGTTTGCTCCATCGGCTACTAATGTCGTCTGCCCCGTCGAGATCCGAACCCTAGGTTGCAAGTTTCTTTCCTCTTCCACCGTTTCATGATCCGAACCCTAGGTTGCAAGATCAATCTCAATACTTTCTGATGCAGGGCTGGAAACCTTCAATACCTGAAGGAGGCCATGTTCAGTCTCGGTGAGTAAGAGTTTGCATCATGTTCCTCAGGAGGCTATGCCATAGAGTATCAAAGAGTTTGGATCTTTCTACAGGTTTATTTATGGCATTGCAGCCGAGAATCATAACTTGTGGCAATTCCCTTGCTGCATTTGCTATGGCAGTAAGATTTGTCACTAGTCCTGCTGTCATGGATGCTGCTTCTACTGCAGTTGGGTTGCGAGGAGTTCTCTTAGCGTTGCGATAGTACAGGTTTTGTAAACTAAACTTATATAGCTGCCAGTATCAAAACAATATGCAACAGGAAAGAAGAACACAAACTAAAAAGTAAGGCTTTCTTTTTGCTGCAGGCAGCTCTTCCCCAAGGGATTGTGCCTTTTGTGTTTGCTAAAGAGTACAACGTGCATCTTGATATTTTAAGCACAGGGTATGTGCTTCAATTTCTCATATGCTTTTTTTTGCTTGATAGGGTGTTGTTGTTTAAAATATGTTTTGAACTACTGCAGGGTTATATTTGGGATGCTGATTTCTCTTCCTATCACGTTAGTTTACTACATATTACTGGGACTTTGAAGCTGAAGAGTTTCAAACATGTTTACTACACTTTAGTATACTACATTTCACTCCTTGTATCAGGCAGTGCACAAACATGTTTTGATGATCTGGTAAAACCTTAGATTGCTGTTCATTTTGTGATTTCACACGTGCACCTCCCACCAAAGCCATCTGCCCCGCTGAGGTAATTTTTCATTCCTCTTCCACCGTCTCATGATCTGAAGCCCTAGGTTGCAAGGTTGTTGTGCGCTCTGTTTCTTTTGAAGATTTACGAATGCTTTCTTATTGATTTTTGTGATTTCAAGTGGTAAAGTGGTTGTAAGGAAGTTTTTTTCACCATCTCTAAGGTATATCACAAAAACCTATTCATCATACTAATACTCTTCCTTTAGTCGACCTCATTAATATTCTGCATGATAATATACTTACCAGAGGATCATTTGGTTGTCTGTTTCAGTGACATACCTTTGCTGAAGCCATGAATGTCAGCTTCCTCGTTCTTGTATGAACACATTTGTTTGCCTTTATTTATTTATTTATTTATTTATTTTCAAATTAATTTCATAACTAGGAGTATTTGCACAGGAAGGAATAAACTTCTCAATAATAAAGCAAAAAAGGTTTTGCTATTCCCTCAAATAAGTAATCTACTAATCCTCTTTGCAGGAGTCAAATCCATTTCAAATTGCAGTCCCATTAGCATCAAGTGCTCATCATTTGGAACTTAATTTGAGGTTGCTAGGGAAGAATGCTAGCCATGCTTTAATGGATGTTGTGAAGGAGATAGCTGAAAATCATGTGCATATACCCGAAATTAGCGATGCAAGTTTTAAGATGGACATTAAAGGCCCATAACTTCCCAATGCTTTCTTTTGATACATACCATACTCATATGGTATTAATGCTTGTATTTTCTTCTTTATAGTGATTGTTCTTTATGAGGTCGACAAAGTAACAGAAAATGTTCAGCACTTAGTAAAATGGATAATGGATTGTTATGCTCATGTATGCAAGATCTTCATATGTTGTCAAGATGACTTTGGTATTACTGATTCCATTAAGAGCAGATGCAAAATTATTAGCATTGATGCCCCAGTAACGCATGAGGTAAGCTTGTTCTTCCTTCTTTGATGATAGATATCAAAACTTCCATTTAATTTCCATCTGAGCTATTTTTTAATATTTATTTTGAAATGTAACATGGGTTCTTAGTTTGTTCATCAAATTTCCTATTTTTGCCTTTAGTAAGTATTCACCATGTGTTTTTTGTCATCATTAAGTAGCATATAATTTTGTTGAATTTGAGATGTTCTCTTTGTTAACTAAAATTTATAGATATAATGATCCATCTGGGAGATTGCAATAGTAAGTTTTATACTCTTCCACTCCTCTCTAGGATGATTGAAATAGTAGGCTGATGTTGTGCATTTTCTTGATGCACCACATTTGAGGATTGCATATCAATGAATGATTAAATTATATTTCAACATTTTTCCCCAGATAGTGGAGGTTTTAACTCAGATTGCAGTGAGGGAGAGCTTTGAGTTGTCAACAACATTTGCTGCCAGAATTGCAACTAAATGCAAGCACAACATAAGGAAGGCAATAATGGCCCTTGAAGCATGTAAAGAAACAAGTATGGATACACTCTGTTAATAGCTTAGACAATTGTTCAAACACAACATCATAATGATATGTTGATTTTGCATCGTAATTACAGTTATCCCTTCATGGATAGACAACTAATACCTACTAGCTGGGAGGAGATTTTAGTTGAAATTGCAGCAGAGATTTTAGATGATCCATCACCAAGAAGGTTGAATAATAATGCTGATTTAATAGTTTTGTTTCTCATAACTATGAAAGAGATTTTAGCGAAATAATGTTATGCAGTGTTAATTTATTTGCTTATTGCTATTATTTCTTGCTTTTACTCTGCAAATTCATTTGAGCCAATTTTTTACATAAGAGTTAGGCATATATATATAGACACTTTCATACCTAGATATTTGCCAAATCTTCTTCATATTTAAAACTTGTTAAATGATTATTAATGTTATCAATATATTTGATTTTTTTTGAACACTTTCCTATACAGAACTTCATCTTTCAACGATAGCTAATGATCACTATCTATCAATTTTTGCCTTAACTTTTTGGGGTTTATTGCCGGCATCACAACTTGAGAATCGCAATACAACATTATTGGTTCCTTAGGAGCATTATCTCAATTTAGTAATTAACTCCTTAACCTAGATAAATCACATATAGTTAGTGTCATACCTCTAAACTCTATCTTTTTACTTGATCTGGCTACAATGTTTTGTTTCTTACTTTTCTAAGAAATCAAACTACCTTCCATAAATATATAGTAACCCAATGTAAATCTCCTGTCTGTGGGGTAAGCTATTCAGGTACCATCAACATAGCTTGCAATCGAACGGTGGTCTAGATAGGTCTTTTCCTAGTACTTTTTTCAGATAGCATAGAATGCTTGGTGAGATGATCATAACATTGAGATTCAAGAAACTAACTGATCATGCTCACTAGGAATGATATATCTAGTCTTTTAATTAGCAGTTGTTCCTTCGCAGCATTCATCTTCATAGCAGTTCTTTCGGACAGTAGCTTAATTACTTCCCAACAGTTTTATTTTTCCTTCACAGCTTTGAATCCATTTCTTCGCAGTTTTTTCTTCACAGGGCTTCAATTCCGGCAGTTTTCTCTTCACAGCTTCAATTCAGCATATCTTCTACTTCCGACAGCTTCCTATTTCACAGAATTTCTAGCAGATCCAGTAGTTTTTCACAGCAGTTTCATCTTCCCAGCAGAGTTCCGATTCGCAGCTTCCAGCTTCATCAGATTTGCCAGCAGCTCTTCAGCAATTTCCAGTTTCGGCAGAACCTAATTTGCAGCAGTTCTTCCTACAGCACAGAATCTTTGGGTTAATTTGAATATTTCAATTGGATTCGACTATTGATTGTTTGCTAGTGAATGTTTGTGTTAATTTTTGAATGGTTGTAGTTGATGGATCCCCTATGTTTCAACTTGCATGTACTTTTGTCAATTTTCTTCATGCTCATTACGTGTTCGATGGAATTCCCAAATCATTCGTGTTACTTGGATTGTTGCAATTAAGTTCATTGAATTCTTGCAATGTTTTGTTAATTGAATGCTTCATGTTTTCCTTACGTTCTTGCACTTAATTTGGATGCAATAGGATAGGTCAGATTAGATTTCTTTAATGCTGTAGGTTTTGTTCTGTGTCTAATTTTCTTGAATACTTCTTTCATGTTGTCTTTTCTCTTTTCTGCAAGTATAATTTAGATTAGATTAGATTTCATTACCTGCATTGTCTTTCCTTAATTAGAACTAGATTTCATACCTGCTTGCTATTTCTTTTCGTAGTATTAACGTTTAAATCCAAAACCCAGTTTCATATCCAAAACCCAAAAGCAATAACATACGATCCTGAGATTCATCATGTACCAACTACATTCGTTGGGAGACGACTCGAGTTACTCTATGCTGCATTAGTTTAGAGTAATTCGATACTTGAATTGTATTTGATACACGCGGTATGACACGCGGGCGCTATCAAATTTGGCGATGTTGCCGGGGAATGTAGTGGTGCTTGATAATTATATCTTTTGATTCTATTTTTGATTGCTTTATTTTTTATATATAGTTGCTGCTATTTTACTTGTTTTGTGACAGGACTGCAGATTCAAAATGTTTTCAAATGCTTATTCATCTCCTCATCAACAGCCGTGTCAACAATTTTAGCAGCCCTATTCAGATTTGCAGCAGTACCAAACTTTCAATTAGCCACCACAGCAGTTTCAACCATAATTTCAGAATTTTCAGCAAGGGTGCAATCCAAATTTTCAACAAAATTTTCAACCATTTCAGCAGTCTCAACAAAATTTTCTACAACCATTTAATCAACCACCAATTCAACAGTTTCAGCAGAATTTCAAAGATTTCCAACCATTCAATTATGGTCAACAAGGTTTTTATCAAGGCCAGCAAGTATTTCAACCCTCACAGCAAGGTTTTCATTATTCACAGTTTTCAAATCAAGATTTCCAGTTTCAAGGTCAGAATTGTCAGCAAGACACTCAGAATTTTCAACCTCAAGCATTTCAGCAATTCCATCAACAATTTCAGCCCCAACTTCAGAATTTTCAGAACAATAATTTCCAGCAACATCATCCTTGTTATCAACCCGATTTTCAGCAATTTAATCTGTTGGATCGAGAGAACCGATAGAGGGGGGGGTGAATATCGGAAAACATTCGGATTTAAGATAGAGAATTTGCACAGCGGAAGATAAAAAAAACAAAAGACGCAAACACAGTGATTTTTACTTGGTTCGGAGCCTAGGTTGACTCCTACTCCAAGGCCCACGGTCGTTGACCGTTTTCTGCGGGCAATTCTATAAGTTCGCAATTCAGTTTACAGTATTGAGTTACAAATATAGCACAGTAAACTAAACAAATGAAAAGAGGCTCTTCTTTTACCGACGTTCGATGTAGGTTATCTTTTTCGGAGCAGCGGGACGTCGTTGGCACGAGTTGGGAGGTTTCCGGAGCGAGGTGCGAGAGCAGAAGAGCGTAGAAGTGTTGAATCGAAGTTGGAAGCCTTGGCGTGGGGTGCTATTTATTGCACCTCGGGGCGCCCTGGACGTCGGGGGCGCCCCCCACGTGTTACGCGATCTGAGGTTCGCTCGGTCAACTTCTATCCCACTCGAATAGGGATGAGGTTTGACCCTGGGGGCGCCCTGGACGCTGGGGGCGCGCTGTTTGACTCCTTCAGCGTAGGCTTTTCGGCTGGATAAGGGTGTTTGGCTTCGCTGTGTAGGCGCGGGGCGCCCTGGGCACTGAGGGTGCCCTGGGCGTTCGGGGCGCCCTGGCTGCTGGGGGTGATCTGGCTGCTGGGGGCGCCCTGGCTGCTGGTCAGCCGAAGCCTTTGTTGCTTCGCTTGTTTTGTGTTGCCCCTGGGGGGCCCGGGACATTGAGGGCGCCCAGGACACTGAGGGCGCCCTGCTTAGCTAGTTGCCTCTCTCCTTTGGGCATTCTGAGCTGCAGACACATGTTCCTTTGGTCCTGCATCCAGGGTTAGTCCAAAACAATATAAAATAATAGTGTGTTAGTTTATACAGCCTTAGCTGTCTTGGTTCTGACTTTGGGCCTCCAAAATGGAGCCCTAGGTAGAACCGACGCCTACTGTTCCCTCGACGGGGAACGCGTCCTCACCTACTCCTCTCGGGAGAATCTACCTGATGCCAACCGCTCCTCTGGTTGGACTTTTGCCTGGCGGTCCTTTGCCAGGTCTTCGATACCGAGCTGTCCTTCGCCCGGTGCCTAGCATTCCTTCGATAGGGCTTCAGTCCCAAGCTGTCCTTCGCCAGGCGCCTAGCAGTCCTTCGCTAGGGCTTTGTGACCTGGCATTCCTTCGCCAGTGCCTAGCAGTCCTTCGCTAGGACTTTGTGCCCTGACATTCCTTCGCCAGTGCCTAGCAGTCCTTCGCTAGGACTTTTTACCCTGCACACTAGAGTGACATGTTAGAAAACAAATAAGACTCAACTTTTGAACCCTGCTGCCATTATCAAAACACAGGATTGACTTGGGTGCTTTCTGCACCAACAATCTCCCCCTTTTTGATTTATGGCAACCCTTGTTCAAAAAGTTAAGTTTAATCAATGAATGTAAAAACATTAAATTTTGTTCCCTCCCCCTGGAAGGATTCTCCCCCTAGATTTTTCAAACATTCGTGGGGTTCTAAGTTTAAAAAAAATTTTACTAAGAATTTTCAACAGAAGGCTTTTGTATTTTCAAAAAATGACTTTTGCACATTTGAAACTTAAGTTTAGGTACTTGGAAATCTTTTGACAACTTAATTTTTTAAAAGTTCATAAAAGAGTTTTTGGAAGCATGAGTTTAGAGTACTTAGAAAAAATTTTGAAGCCTTAAGTTTTAAAGTACTCAAAAGTCTTTGAAAGCTTTAACTTAAGAACTTAGTAAGTTTTAACAAACTTAAGTACTTAGTAAATTTTTGAGAAGCTTAAGTACTTAGAAAATTTTGAAAGCTTAAGTACAAATTTTTTTTGAAAAGCTTAAGTACTTACAGAATTTTTTTGAAAAGCATAAGTACTTACAGAATTTTTGAAAAGCTTAAGTACTTACAGAATTTTTGAAAAGCTTAAGTACTTTTTGAATAAAGGATAGATTTTGAAATTTTGAGAGACAAAAAAAATTTAAAAAAAAAAATTTAAATTCTCTCCTTTCTTATCTCTCCCCCTTTGCCATATATCAAAAAACAGATAAAAATAGCAGAAATTACATAAAGGAAAATATTTGCATGATTTTGCTATACTGAACCAATTCAAGATAAGACTTAAACCAAATCAGTTAATTTTCTCTTGTAGGGACTTGTCTAACCCATTTAGCTACTTACTAATTGTTATAAACAGTAGTTTTTGCTAGGGTTAGTCAAGTTAAGTGTTTCTGTTCAAGTTAGATTTTCTAAACTTGAGACTTAACTTGATTGCTGTGTAAGTTGTATTTAGTACCCCAATTACCGCAGATGCACTGACTTAAAGCATCTTGAATTAAGGCAAAGACCTAAGCATCTCAACCCTTTCTAGGTTATCAATCAAAAGTACCCTAAAGTGCTTGTGAGATGCTGGCTTCTAAATCTATAGGTGCATGCAGTTCTAGGGTTAGGGCCTAGGCTAAGACCATTTTCGAAAAAGCCCTAGTTTTGAAAGGGGGTAATTTTTAAATAAAACTAAGTCGGAAAAGATTAAAAAAACTGATTTAAAAACAACAGTTTGTCAAAATTCTTTTAGAAATTGATTTTTAAATTAAATAAAGCAAAAAAAATCAAAAGTAGAGTTAATCTATTCTACAGAGCACAATCCTAACTCAGATACTCAAGTTAAATAAGTAGTCAAACAGAATAGGTTAACTAGTCAAACAGAATAGGTTTTGCCCTATGACTTATACCATTGATTATATTAGTATTAGTATAATGGAACTAATACTATAAGCTAACATAGGTGAGAGTGTTATAATCTTATGTATGTAGGCTATCATATAATTCCCTACATGAGACTATACTATAGGTTATACATAATATCATAAATTATAGTTTATTTATCATATAAATTATAGGTATAATACCTATAATTTGCTTATGGAATAATATGTATAGGTGATAACTTATAGGTTGAGATGATACATGTCAACCTGTATGTAGGCTCATATTAAGAATCTATATGATAGGTGAATTATGACAACACTTATATGATAAGGAATTAGTATAGTTATATTTATAATAATCTTATATTAGTACACGCTCTCATATTATTATCATTTGCTTTGTATAATATAATACAATTATATTATATAATTGGTAACTCATATAATGCACAGGTTATATAACATTATGTTAATACTAGGTTCACCATAATTACTAATATTATGATGGTACTCAATCAATACTATGCTTATGAACATAAGGTTGAGTCACACTTCTGACTAATTGTATTATGACTAACTTAGACCTAATGTATAAGGCAGAATACTTATACATGATTGTCTTATGATGTGACTTAAGATAGGTTATAATATAAGGTATATTGAGCATCAGGTCGGGCGATGAAGTAGTCTCATTAATTCTATTACTCTATCTTCTAGCCAGGCTTCTCTTCATAAAAGACAAGTACGACTAATATAAGTCTTGGTTATTCCTACCCGCATATTAAATTCTAAATTATTAAATTTTTCATCAATAAAACAATAGAAAATATCATTCGTAGTCACATATTTTACAAGTACTTATCATTATCTATCATAAGACACCATTCATACTTGCATATTCTAGAAACATAACATATCGTAAGAGTGCTTACTATCGTGAAATATACCAAAAGGTACTTACTTGGAAGCGGCAGGAAGGAGGCTTGATGTGTGTGTAGTGAGATGGCAACGGCTCTGATACCAACCTGTAACGCCCGCCTTTTTCCCACACCTCGTGGTGTGGCGAGATAGGCGTCGTTACGCTAAACATACATGTGCATAAAAACATCTTAATGCAGCGGAAACATTTTTTTTTCTTAACATGCTTTTAACCATGCAACTAAACACATGGAACATCAATACATGACATCATATCATAACTTAACCATTCCATGACTTATTCATAATCATCATAAGTAGTATGTACTTATCCATAAACGTAGCATCATAGGTCTTAAGTCACCCATTAGTCATAACCATAAAACGTAGCATAAAATTTACGAAAACATTTTCACACCCAAGACATGCATTATGTGAGAACATAAGAATCTTTTGCCAAGTCACTGCTACACACACACATGCTTCTGCCTCTCCGGCGGCTTCCCTTAATAGCCTCTTGCTTGATTTGCGGTACGAGGAAAATAAAACTATAAGCACATAGGCTTAGTAAAACCCTTTCCTACTCACTAAAACCATACGTCACTTAAACATAAACATATCAAGTATCTGACATAGCGTAACTTCGAACATAATCATAAGCATAGTCATAGCATAAGTCATAAGCATATGAACAACTAACATAGCGTGATCCCTAACATCACCATAGATCTATAACCTACTTAGCATGACATAAATCTTAACATACATGAGCATAGACATACATACATGACATGAAACATACTTATACTTGGCATAATTCCTAGCATACATGAACATAAGGCATACTTATCATAACATAATTCTTAGCATACATGCACATAAGGCATACTTATCATAACATAATTCTTAGCATACATGAACATAAGGCATACTTATCATAACATAATTCTTAGCATACATGAACATAAGGCATACTTATCATAACATAATTCTTAGCATACATGAACATAAGTCATACTTATCGTAACATAATTCTTAGCATACATGAACATAAGGCATACTTATACATGACATGAAATATGAGCATAAACACAAACATAAAATATACTTACCTTGGCGCGATGCATAACATGGATGTATGAATGAGTCAAATGCATTTACTACATAAGGATGCTTAGTTTTAAAATCATACTTTTAAATGCTTAACAAAAACATAACATCATTGGGGTCCCCGGCTTGTACCACATACATACATCATAAGCGCGCATCCCTAGGTAGATATGAGGTAGCTAGCCTCAACCTACTAGGGTAAGGACAGCATAGTTGGTAGTCCTAGAACCGAGGCGTTCTTAAGGTGCCCATCCCTGTTGCACAGCTTCGGTAGTGCCAGAACCGTGGACAGCTTCGGTAGTCCAGAACCGGGGCGTTCTTAAGGTGCCCATCCCTTGGACCCTTACTTCGGTCCGGTACAAGCCCCATT
>JAGFNQ010005999.1:54407-86698 GCA_024364735.1 Boesenbergia rotunda
TCATAGCATTCCTCATAAAACATGTATATATCTTCATGAATCATAAATCCATTATAAGCATTTACCAATATTCATGCATCATTATATTTATCATAACCTACTCCTACATCAATTACATGTATCATGGCATATGATCTAAATATTCATGATTAAACATAACATACATCAACCATACAAAGTCATGTTATATGACACATAAACTAGGATTTTAATCACATGGAGGCCCTTACATCATGCTTCAAAATGTACTAGCATCGTGGTAACTTATAACATGCATTCTTGAGACCTTAACCCAACCAACCCTAGGTTTGGGTCTTGGCCGAAAGTCCTAGGACCATGGGTCCATGGAAAAATTTGCCTAGATCATGATTAACATCCCTTACTTACATATCATGTCATAGAAAATCATTTAAACCCTTGATTGGACTTAACCCCAAGCCCTAGCCCTAAGGCAAGGGTTGGACGAAACCCTAGAAGGGTAACAAGCCCATGGAAAAGCTCATTTAACACCATTTTTACCCATAAGGTATCATAAGGAACATATTAATCATGCTTGGAGAGGTTGGAGTTTTCCCCTAGCCCCTTGACTTTGATGTGGCCGAAACCCTAGAGGGTTAATAGGGTATCAAAAATTTCCCTAGATCATAATCTATGCCTTACATAACATCATGAAACATTTAAAAGCACAAAGGAAAATTTACATCATCCCTAAGCCCAAGCAATAGCCTTGGCCGATTCTTCCATAAGCCCTAACCATGAATTTTTCCAACATATCATGCCAACAAAACTTAGATCATGATAAATATCTTGAAAACCATCATACCACAGGTGAGGGGGTTTTACCTTCATTGATCTTGCTTACAAACTTTGAATAGAAGACAACAAAAGAACCTCCTTGTCTCTAAACTCTCCCTTAGTCCTTGTATCCTTGTAGGGGGGCCTTAGATCTTCAAGATGGGGCTTATGTGAATTTTTTCCAAGGGAGAAGAGGGCTTGAAGTTTTCGGCTAGAAGGGGAGGAAGAAGAAATGAAAAGGAGAAGGGAAGTTGTAACTTCCTTGCCACCTTTATACCTCTTTAAAAATGGGTAAATGAAGAATCATGGTGTCTCTTCCCTTGATGACTCTTCATTTCCTACACCTTAACTAATATCCACTTCATTCCCTGATAGCACTCCCTTGCTAGGTGAATTGGTTAGTGCATGCTTGGTTGTACAAGAGGTCCAAGGTTCAATCCTTGGTGCATGCACTAATTTTCTATTTTATTTTTAATTTATTTCCTATTATTTCGAAAATTTCTTGAAAATTCCCCCATAATTATGTTAATATTTCTCATTAAAATCCATCTATTTTTATATTAAATTCTACCTAAAATCCACCCATAATAATGGCACTAGAAAGCCCCTATAAGGCCCCTTAGTACTTAGATTCTCAATTTAAATGAGAGAACCATAGATTTCTAGGCTAAGGTTCGTACTAATATTTCTAGATCCTTCGGAAAATTATCTAGATATGCTTAATATTTTAAAGAAAATATTACGAGAATATTCCGGGTCGTTACAATCCCCCATACCTCTTGAAAGTTCGTCCTCGAACTTAGAATAGCTCCGGGTACTTGCGTCTCATCTCGTCCTCGCGTTCCCAGGTAGCCTCCTCGAACTGTTGACTTTGCCATAGGACCTTGACAAAGGGCACCTCCTTGTTCCTTAGCTTCTTGACTTCCTGATCCATGATCTGGATAGGTCAGCTTTCATAACTTAGGTCCTCCTGAACTGGTACCGACTGTGGCTCAATCACTTGGTCCATGTTTGGAAGACACTTCTTAAGCATTGACACATGGAACACATTATGAATAGTTGACATTTCCTGAGGCAGTTCCAGTTCGTACGCCACTTTGCCAACTCTTTTCAGTACCAGGTACGGTCCCACATATCGCGGACTCAACTTCCCTTTCTTCCCGAATCTCGTTATCCCTTTCATCGGAGCCACTTTAAGGAATACCAGATCCCCAATATTGAATTCCAGTGGCCTACGCCGGGCATCTGCATAACTTTTCTGTCGACTCTGCGCAGCTTCTATCCGTCGTCGAATGGTCTGTATAGATTGGGTGGTGTCATTGATGAGATCTGTCGTAAGCCCCATCGCCTTCTTCTCACCACCTTCGTACCAACAGATTGGAGACCTACATCTCCTACCGTACAGAGCTTCATAGGGTGCCATGCCGATAGTAGCTTGGTAGCTATTATTGTAGGCGAATTCTGCCAAACATAGATATCGGCACCAGCTCCCTTTGAAATCCAGAGCACAAGCCCGAAACATGTCTTCCAGCACTTGATTCATCCGTTCAGTTTGCCCGTCAGTCTGAGGATGAAAAGCTGTACTGAATCGCAACTTGGTGCCGAGGGACTTCTGGACACACTCCCAGAAATGTGAAGTGAACCGACCATCCCTATCTGAGATGATGGTCTTGGGAACTCCATGAAGTCTGATTATCTCCTTAGCATATAACTGAGCCAGTTGCTCAATCGAATAAGTCATCTTGATAGCTAAGAAGTGAGCAGACTTCGTCAACCTGTCCACAACCACCCATACCGCATCATATCCATTTGTAGTCTTGGGAAGTCCCGAAATAAAATCCATAGAGATATCTTCCCATTTCCATTCCGGAATCGGAAGTGGCTGCAGAACTCCTTCGGGCTGCTGGTGTTCTACCTTCACTTGTTGGCAGGTCAGGCAAGTGCCAACATGCTGAGCCACATCCCTCTTCATACCGGACCACCAGAATTTCTTTTTTAGATCTGGATACATCTTGGTGGATCCGGGATGCATTGAATAAGGGGTTTCATGAGCTTCTACTAATATCGCTCTCCGTAGCTCAGGATCATTAGGAATACATAGACGATCCCTAAGATAGAGTACTCCCCCGTTGGCGATACGAAAACCATTGCCCTTCCCTACGAGGATCTCCTGTTTGATTCTCTGAAGGCTAGGATCACCATCTTGTTTGTCCAATATGTCCTAATTAACTTTATGATATAATTACATGCATATAACATAATTTTATGCTTATTGTGATTATGGATAAACCTAATAATGGTATGCCTCCGAAATATTAGTTCACAACATGAGCTATGAATTATATTAGTTAATGGTTATTATATGATAAGTGAGATCATATTTATTATATTACCATAAAATAACTTAAGGTAATCTTATATATTATATATAAGATAATAGTGAAACATACGTTGATAATTCTAATATTTATAATTAGTACGAAAATATAGTGGACCCATAATCTTTAATAAGTGTTAATATAATTAGGACACTACCCTATGCGTATCATTTTAGGTTATGCCCTATGACTTATACCATTGATTATATTAGTATTAGTATAATGGAACTAATACTATACGCTAACATAGGTGAGAGTGTTATAATCTTATGTATGTAGGCTATCATATAATTCCCTACATGAGACTATACTATAGGTTATACATAATATCATAAATTATAGTTTATTTATCATATAAATTATAGGTATAATACCTATAATTTGCTTATGGAATAATATGTATAGGTGATAACTTATAGGTTGAGATGATACATGTCAACCTGTATGTAGGCTCATATTAAGAATCTATATGATAGGTGAATTATGACAATACTTATATGATAAGGAATTAGTATAGTTATATTTATAATAATCTTATATTAGTATACGCTCTCATATTATTATCATTTGCTTTGTATAATATAATACAATTATATTATATGATTGGTAACTCATATAATGCACAGGTTATATATCATTATGTTAATACTAGGTTCACCTTAATTACTAATATTATGATGGTACTCAATCAATACTATGCTTATGAACATAAGGTTGAGTCACACTTCTGACTAATTGTATTATGACTAACTTAGACCTAATGTATAAGGCAGAATACTTATACATGATTGTCTTATGATGTGACTTAAGATAGGTTATAATATAAGGTATATTGAGCATCAGGTCGGGCGATGAAGTAGTCTCATTAATTCTATTACTCTATCTTCTAGCCAGGCTTCTCTTCATAAAAGACAAGTACGACTAATATAAGTCTTGGTTATTCCTACCCGCATATTAAATTCTAAATTATTAAATTTTTCATCAATAAAACAATAGAAAATATCATTCGTAGTCACATATTTTACAAGTACTTGTCATTATCTATCATAAGACACCATTCATACTTGCATATTCTAGAAACATAACATATCGTAAGAGTGCTTACTATCGTGAAATATACCGAAAGGTACTTACTTGGAAGCGGCAGGAAGGAGGCTTGATGTGTGTGTAGTGAGATGGCAACGGCTCTGATACCAACCTGTAACGCCCGCCTTTTTCCCACACCTCGTGGTGTGGCGAGATAGGCGTCGTTACGCTAAACATACATGTGCATAAAAACATCTTAATGCAGCGGAAACATTTTTTTTTCTTAACATGCTTTTAACCATGCAACTAAACACATGGAACATCTATACATGGCATCATATCATAACTTAACCATTCCATGACTTATTCATAATCATCATAAGCAGTATGTACTTATCCATAAATGTAGCATCATAGGTCTTAAGTCACCCATTAGTCATAACCATAAAATGTAGCATAAAATTTAAGAAAACATTTTCACACCCAAGACATGCATTATGTGAGAACATAAGAATCTTTTGCCAAGTCACTGCTACACACACACATGCTTCTGCCTCTCCTGCGGCTTCCCTTAATAGCCTCTTGCTTGATCTGCGGTACGAGGAAAATAAAACTATAAGCACATAGGCTTAGTAAAACCCTTTCCTACTCACTAAAACCATACGTCACTTAAACATAAACATATCAAGTATCCGACATAGCGTAACTTCGAACATAATCATAAGCATAGTCATGGCATAAGTCATAAGCATATGAACAACTAACATAGCGTGATCCCTAACATCACCATAGATCTATAACCTACTTAGCATGGCATAAATCTTAACATACATGAGCATAGACATACATACATGACATGAAACATACTTATACTTGGCATAATTCCTAGCATACATGAACATAAGGCAAACTTATCATAACATAATTCTTAGCATATATGCACATAAGGCATACTTATCATAACATAATTCTTAGCATACATGAACATAAGGCATACTTATCATAACATAATTCTTAGCATACATGAACATAAGGCATACTTATCATAACATAATTCTTAGCATACATGAACATAAGTCATACTTATCGTAACATAATTCTTAGCATACATGAACATAAGGCATACTTATACATGACATGAAATATGAGCATAAACACAAACATAAAATATACTTACCTTGGCGCGATGCATAACATGGATGTATGAATGAGTCAAATGCATTTGCTACATAAGGATGCTTAGTTTTAAAATCATACTTTTAAATGCTTAACAAAAACATAACATCATTGGGGTCCCCGGCTTGTACCACATACATACATCATAAGCGCGCATCCCTAGGTAGATATGAGGTAGCTAGCCTCAACCTACTAGGGTTAGGACAGCATAGTTGGTAGTCCTAGAACCGGGGCGTTCTTAAGGTGCCCATCCCTGTTGCACAGCTTCGGTAGTGCCAGAACCGTGGACAGCTTCGGTAGTCCAGAACCGGGGCGTTCTTAAGGTGCCCATCCCTTGGACCCATACTTCGGTCCGGTACAAGCCCCATTCATAAAAATAAACATGCATGCTTCATCATTCATACTTGTCATTCATACTTATCATTCATACTTATTTCATATCATCGTTATGCCTTCATCATTCATACTTATCATTCATACTTATCATTCATACTTAAGGCATAACCATCATCTTCAATCATACTTATCATTCTTTATTCATAACATAGGACATACATGCATAATCATGGTTCTAGTCATAACCTTATCCGGGTTCATCAAGCTTGCATGATCATGATACATAATAAACATACACCTCATACATGATACATTTCACCTAGCATACATAATCCTAGTATTCATCATAAGACATGGATGATAAGCTACATATAAACCTAACACATACTACTAGGGTTCATAGCATTCATCATAAAACATGTATATATCTTCATGAATCATAAATCCATTATAAGCATTTACCAATATTCATGCATTATTATATTTATCATAACCTATTCCTACATCAATTACATGTATTCATGACATATGATCTAAATATTCATGATTAAACATAACATAACATCAACCATACAAAGTCATGTTATATGACACATAAACTAGGATTTTAATCACATGGAGGCCCTTACATCATGCTTCAAAATGTACTAGCATCGTGGTAACTTATAACATGCATTCTTGAGACCTTAACCCAAACCAAACCCTAGGTTTGGGTCTTGGTCGAAAGTCCTAAGGACCATGGGTCCATGGAAAATTTGCCTAGATCATGATTAACATCCCTTACTTACATATCATGTCATAGAAAAATCATTTAAACCCTTGATTGGACTTAACCCCAAGCCCTAGGCCTAAGGCAAGGGTTGGACGAAACCCTAGAAGGGTAACAAGCCCATGGAAAGCTCATTTAACACCATTTTTACCCATAAGGTATCATAAGGAACATATTAATCATGCTTGGAGAGGTTGGAGTTTTCCCCTAGCCCCTTGACTTTGATGTGGCCGAAACCCTAGAGGGTTAATAGGGTATCAAAAATTTCCCTAGATCATAATCTATGCCTTACATAACATCATGAAACATTTAAAAGCACAAAGGAAAATTTACATCATCCCTAAGCCCAAGCAATAGCCTTGGCCGATTCTTCCATAAGCCCTAACCATGAATTTTTCCAACATATCATGCCAACAAAACTTAGATCATGATAAATATCTTGAAAACCATCATACCACAGGTGAGGGGGTTTTACCTTCCTTGATCTTGCTTACAAACTTTGAATAGAAGACAACAAAAGAACCTTCTTGTCTCTAAACTCTCCCTTAGTCCTTGTATCCTTGTAGGGGGGCCTTAGATCTTCAAGATGAGGCTTATGTGAATTTTTTCCAAGGGAGAAGAGGGATTGAAGTTTTCGGCTAGAAGGGGAGGAAGAAGAAAATGAAAAGGAGAAGGGAAGTTGTAACTTCCTTGCCACCTTTATACCTCTTTAAAAATGGGTAAATGAAGAACCATGATGTCTTTTTCCTTGATGACTCTTCATTTCCTACACCTTAACTAATATCCACTTCATTCCCTTATAGCGCTCCCTTGCTAGGTGAATTGGTTAGTGCATGCTTGGTTGTACAAGAGGTCCAAGGTTCAATTCTTTGTGCATGCACTAATTTTCTATTTTATTTTTAATTTATTTCCTATTATTTCAAAAATTTCTTGAAAATTCCCCCATAATTATGTTAATATTTCTCAATAAAATCCATCTATTTTTATATTAAATTCTACCTAAAATCCACCCATAATAATGGCACTATAAAGCCCCTATAAGGCCCCTTAGTACTTAGTTTCTCAATTTAAATGAGAGAACCATAGGTTTCTAGGCTAAGGTTCGTACTAATATTTCTAGATCCTTCGAAAAATTATCTAGACATGCTTAATATTTTAAAGAAAATATTACGAGAATTTTCCGGGTCGTTACAAACCTCCTCGTCTGAGTCGATTTGGGGGGCTGCTCTCTGATGTCTCCAGGACAAGACCCCGGTACCGGAAACCTCTATACCAGCTAGGGAGAAGTTTCTATATCCTATCTCGTCGTAATCAGTCAACTCAGCCATCTCTCCCTCGGTGATGTTCCGACCGTGGTGATGTAATATGGATGTGATGATGTGGCAGTAGGGTGTGCGTACCCGCCCTTGCGTGGTAACACTGGATGCATGTAGTATAGCATGAAACATGTGAAGTCCTATGTCGATGTCTAGCTGATGAATCAAGGCATATAGGAGAAAGGCGTGGAATGGTCGCATCGTAGTAACGTCTCTAGTAGATAATGGTAGAATACATTGGACTATGACTCTATATAGAGCGTAGTCCTGGACCTGTAGTTCGATAGACTGAAATTGTCTGGCCAGGGGTTGCCTGAAGAAGTAAGAGTGTAATGTGTCTAACGTAATGTGAGAGTAGGGAGCATCAAAGGGAGGCTCCCTCGGAGGGTAACAGCAGAAGGTGGACTGCGAGAGTCGCAGTCCTAGAAATCGGTTGAGTAGTGTTACTGTGATAGTTAAGGGAATTCCTTGAACAGTGGTGGCAAACATGAGACTATCCTGTCTAATTATGTTGTTGTAAAATTCTGCACATAAGGACGTGTTGATTGGATGGGTGCAGAATACGAGATTGTCAAGTTGGTAAAAGTTTATAACGTTCATTGCTAAGGGACAGGATTGGGTGAAAAATTGTCTATTTAAGTAGCTCGTCTTGATAGGTTTATAGGTCGTACGAGCGAATTTATTACATAGTTCTAAATTCGGAAACCTAGGATCAGGACTAGGTTGGGTACCGGGTTCTGCCTGGTTTGGTCGGCGTCTTCTAAAAGAAGGAATATGCATTTAAAGAAAGTATGAAGGAATTGCATTTAAAGAAATTTAACTTAATTAAAAAGTTTCATCTTCCCAACAGCTTCAATTTCTTCCTAGCAGAGTTCCGATTCGCAGCTTCCAGCTTCATCAGATTTGCCAGCAGCTCTTCAGCAATTTCCAATTTCGGCAGAACCTAATTTGCAGCAGTTCTTCCTACAGCACAGAATCTTTGGGTTAATTTGAATATTTCAATTGGATTCGGCTATTGATTGTTTGCTAGTGAATGTTTGTGTTAATTTTTGAATGGTTGTAGTTGATGGATCCCCTATGTTTCAACTTGCATGTACTTCTGTCAATTTTCTTCATGCTCATTACGTGTTTGATGGAATTCCCAAATCATTCATGTTACTTGGATTATTGCAATTAAGTTCATTGAATTCTTGCAATGTTTTGTTAATTGAATGCTTCATGTTTTCCTTACGTTCTTGCACTTAATTTGGATGCAATAGATTAGGTCAGATTAGATTTCTTTAATACTGTAGGTTTTGTTCTGTGTCTAATTTTCTTGAATACATCTTTCATGTTGTCTTTTCTCTTTTCTGCAAGTATAATTTAGATTAGATTAAATTTCATTACTTGCATTGTCTTTCCTTAATTAGAACTAGATTTCATACCTGCTTGCTATTTCTTTTCGTAGTATTAACGTTTAAATCCAAAACCCAGTTTTATATCCAAAACCCAAAAGCAATAACATATGATCCTGAGATTCATCATGTACCAACTACATTCGTTGGGAGATGACTCGAGTTACTCTATGCTGCATTAGTTTAGAAGAATTTGATACTTGAATTGTATTTGATACTCGCGGTACGACACGCAGGCGCTATCAGGCACCTCAGATTTGATGAGTGTAGGATAGACACATTTTTATACTACTATTAATGGTCATTCACTTACTTTTTACAGTTCTATTCTATATTGTTGCATCCTATTTTATATGATTTTGCTACTTTTACTATCTTGGCTTAGAGAACTATTCCTTGTTGGTTTACATTGATAGGATGGGTTTTTGGAGCAAAATAGCGCAAGTTTGGACAAAAAGTCAGCAAGACATGGTTGTATGTCAAGGAGGCACACACATGAAGAGGACTACACAACGGACCAATCTTAAAATAACCATAACATCCAACTCGTTTGGAGTTTCGGGTTGTTCTTGATATCAAATCAAAGAGAACTTTAACATCTGTATCTTTACTTCAAACTTAGCCCTTGTAAACAACATCTAGCCATGCTAAAAGGAGACAATCGACCGTGCCTCCCCTAGACACGACCGGGTGAAGTAGCACACCCAGATTGCACTATGGATTGATTTTTTAACAGCCATAACTTCATACTTGGTTAGAGTTTTGGGTTGTAACACAGGATTAGTACAATAGAAGTAAAATAGATATGTATGTATTTGACAGACCATGCTATCCAATCCTGACTTTCATGTTTCAATCGAAATCCTAGGTCAGACTGACGCCTACGATTTCCTCTTCTGAGGAATGAGTTCTCACCTACTCATCGCAGGAGAAGTTACCTATCACCAACCGAAACCTCTTGTTGGACTTTTACTCGACCTTCAATGACTTCGAAACTCATGACGTCCATACCTCGACCAATCCCGACTCCTGTCCGTTGTCCTCGCTTGGCTAAGTCTTCTTCCTAGTCCTCGACCAGGACTTTGGTGCCCAATCTCCGGTAAGGGCTTCATGCCCAACTTCACTCATTAGGTCTTCGGTGCATAATCCTCGACTAGGACTTCATGCCCAATCACGTATATTAGGACTTCATGCCTAGTTACAATAGGACTTTCCTACACACTCAGTGAAACACATTAGATCATAAAATACACTTAACTTTGAACCCTTTGCCAATATCAAAATAAGGTTTGATTTGGTGCTTCCGACACTAATAATCTTTCCCTTTTTGATTTATGACAACCAGTTCAAAGTTAAGTAAAATCAACAGATTTCAAGATACTAAAAGGAATTTGCAACACATTTCATCAGGAAAAAACTTGCAATATAGTTTCCAAAAAAAACTTGCAATTTTTATTTTAAAAAAGTTTAAGTAAAACAAATTTCAAACTCCTAAAGATTTGTAAAAACTTGTTAAGTTTCAAAGCTCCCCCTTGATGTAGTACTCTCCCCTTGAAGCTTTTGAAAATATGCATTTTTTATGAGAAAAAAATTTAACACATTTTGCAACAAGTTTTAAACTTACTCTCCCCCTGAAGCTTTTGAAAATATATCTTTCATTAGTAAAATCTTAAACAATTTTGCAACAAAACAAACTTTAAAAAATAGCTTATCATTCGAAAAGGTTAATCCTTGAAAAACCTTCAACTTTGAAAAAGTTTGAACTTATCTTTTCTCTCCCCTTTATCATATGTCAGAAATACTATATTTTAAGGGGAAGAAGAAAAAAACTCTAAGTAAAAAATTACGATTTAAAGGAATAAAGAAAAAAGTTTAAAGATTTTGGTAAACATATTTGAAAAAATTGCGTTTGAAAATATTTGGTCCGAAAAATGATGATTCAAGGTATCAGAGTTTAGACTAAAGAAAGAAAATAGAATTTAATACTTAGAAACAAAAAAAATTTAAGAGAAAAAAAATTCTGAGTAAAGGTAAGTAATATCAGCAAAAAGTAAAGATAGATGAATAATTAAAGTAATTATGAGTCAGATTAAAAGATAGACTTAAGCTATCCATTGGAGTCCAAACATGATTTAAGGCAAACAATCAATTATAAAAATAACTCGAAATATTTAATTTCTTTGGCCACCTATCTAACCCATTTGGTACTAATTACTAACTTTTATGAAACAAAAGTTTTCACTTGGGCAAGTCAAGTCAAGTAATATAATCAATTTAGATTTACTAAGCAAGATTACTTAACTTGATTGCTATACAATTGTATTATCTGTTGGGGTTGTAAGGTTGTAAACATAGTCCCACATCGAAAATACATGGAAAAGTTCATAGGCTTATAAGGAAAAAATATATCTTCATTGGTATAAGGCCTTTCAAGAGATTCCAAGAGCAAAACCATGAGGGTTTAGGCCCAAAGTGGACAATATCAGAGCCAGGTCACTCTTCACCGGACTAACTGCCGGAAGAAGCACGAGCTAGAGCCATGATCCAGATCTAACCATATGGGTTAATCCTTGAATAAAGGATGTGTGGGCTCCCGTGTCTTGATCAAGATGATCAGACACCAGGCAGAGAAGTCCCGTGACTAGGTGGTGAAGTCCTAGTAGGTTGGGTGACCGAGGGGCAGAATGTCCTGGTAGGTTGAGGATCAGACATCAAACGGGAAGAGTTTCCACTTGAGGGGGGCTTGTGGCCATTTGTTGGGGGGGGGGGGAGGATTGTTGGGGTTGCAAGGTTGTAATCATAATTCCACATTGAAAATACATAGAAAAGATCATAGGCTTATAAGGAAAAAAGATATCTCCATTGGTATGAGGCCTTTCGGGAGAGCCCAAGAGCAAAACCATGAGGACTTAGGCCTAAAGTGGACAATATCATACAATTATGGAGATATCTAAATTTCTTTCGGTCCTAACATTATCTCCCCAAACTTGTGTCGATGCACTAACTTAAAGCATTTTAAGTTCAATGCATAGTCCTAAGCATCTCAACACTTTTTATATTGTCGAGCAAGGTAACCCTAATGTGTTTGTGAGATGCTGGTTTCTAATTCTATAAAAACATGCAAACTAAGGGTTATGCCTAAGCTAAGTCTATAGCGAAGAAAATCCTTAGTTTTGAGGGGAGTAAGTTTTCATAAACTAAGTATCGAAAAAATTATGACTTTGATTTTTGAAAAGTTTTTGAAAACTATAAATATTTTTTAAAAAAACATGTTTAAAAACTAAGCAAGCATGGAAAATGTTTGAAAAACATGATTTTAAAACAAAAAAAAACTTTGATTTAAAAAGAATAAGCTAGATAAACCAAAACATAAATTAGACCTATTCTACTGAACACATTCCTAGCCACTTTCATAGTGTACTAAATTCAAACTCAGATAATTGTGGGATCATAGAGAGTGATAGGGGGGGGGGGGGTAAACATCACGTTTCAAAAAATTTGGATTTAAATAAGAGTTTACGCAAAAAAAAGATAATCACAAAAATAATCGTTAACACCTTTATTTTTTCTTGGTTCGGAGTTTGTAATGGCTCCTACTCAAAGGCCCACGGTCCTTGACCATTTACTTTGGGCAATTCTATATAGCATGAATGAGTACAAAAATTGTGATGTTAAGTACAAGAAATAGAAAAGAATACCAACAACTCTTTAGTAGAAATGTAAAAAGGAGCACTTAGTTGTCGGAGCAGTGATTCGTCGATTCTGGACTATTTCGGTGCAGCACACTTGAGCACAAATGATATGGATAGTGAATGTGGAAGTCTGAGGTCGAAACCCCTTATAAAGGGACATACAGGCCCCTGAGTGCCTATAGGGGAGCCCCTAATGCTGCGATTCAACCACGTCCCAATCTGTTGCGTGGTCAACCCTTATCCTTCTCTGGCGCCTGAGAGCCTCTGGGGTGCCTATGTTGCTAATGTGGTGACTCCAACCAGTGTGTGCTAACTCAGCCTCGCCTAGGCTGAGTCACACACATAGGGGAGCCTGGGGCCTCTTGGGCGCCTGTATTCTTGGGCACCTGAGACCTCTCTAGCGCCTGTATTCTTGGGCGCCTGAGTCTTCTCGGGCACCTGAGATGCGGCTAGTTTCCAACTTTCGTAGCTATAACATAGGGTTATGTTGGTGCCGGAAGTACCAGATCGAACCTAATTTTGAAAATGATAAAGGGTTCAAAGTTAAGTATGTTTTGTGATCTAACATATTTGACTAAGTGTGCAGGAAAGTCCTATTGAGGCAATCTGTGATCCGCAGTGACCAAGTGTTTTGATGTTTGGGGCAAAGGGTTTAAGTTTGGTTTACCCTTGTTATCTCATATGTGTATGTTGAGTGTGCAGGTTGTACAGGTTACACATATGGACTTGACTGGACGACCTCGGGACGATGAAGGGTGGCATGGAGATAGGCCTCGGGCTTGTGTGTGCACCTGAGGGACCTTGGAGAGCAGGGACGATGAGCCGATGGGCGCGGACTTCGAGGCATGCGTGAAGAATGGCATGGAGGCAAGCTGGAGGCTTGCGTGCATCTGAGGGACGGGAGCCGAAGATGAAGAGGGCGCGAAGGCAATAGTTGAGGCTGCGGATGAGGAGTCAGTCGAGTCGTGAGGGTACGAGTGCTGTGTGATTGTACTCGGGAAGGGTTCAGCTGGGGACCAGTCGGCTGCTCTGGGAGAAGTCGACTCGTAGGTGGCTGGTGAGTTGGTTGAGAATTAGAAAGTTGGGGGTGCAACGGTCGAATTTCAGTGGCACCAGTGGACTGCCCTGGGGGCAGTCGACTGGTGGCGAGGGTTTCAGGCCGAGTCCTATTTAAAGAGGACTTCGTGGTGGCTGAGATTCATGACGAATCTTGTCTTGGTTAAAGGCAAGATAGTAGTCTTTGTGCTCAGAGGCTTGCTTGAGTTTGTGGCAAGGTTTCTCGACCCACAAGGAGCGACGAGGGCTAGCCGGATGTTATCCGGGGAGTGATCCACCGACGGATTCTTGGAGTAGTCACCCGTCCGGGGTGGATACCAAGTAAAACTTCGTTGTTAGCATTGGTTAGTATTGTTTATTGTTTTTATAGTATATTCCGTTGTGCAACTAACCGTGTAAGAAGAAAGGGGTTCGAAAATTGCTATTCATCCCCCTCTAGCACGCAAGTCGATCCATCAGTTGGTATCAGAGAGAAGGACCACTCTTGATCGGACTAACCGCCGAGGGAGCACACGCTAGAGGAAGAAGAACGATGGAAGACAAACTTGGGGAATATATAAACTCACCACCACCATACGAGCATGAAGATTTTGATTATTGGAAAGCTAGAATGAAGATGTGGCTTGGCATGGATTGGGAGTGCGTAATGGTGCTAGAAGAGTCATTCGAGACCCCAAGGACAAGCATGGAAAGAAGCTCCGACTTAGAAATTGGACCAAGGAGCAACACGAACAAGCAAGGGCCAATGAAAAGGTAATCAATATCTTGGTTAATATTTTGCCTACTAATATCTTGAGTGATGTAGGGAAGTATAAAAATGCCTATGAGTTATGGACGAAATTGGAAGAAGTACATAAGAACTCGACACAAGAAGACCCCAATGAAATAAGCTCAAATGTCCATGAAGACCAAACAGAAGGAGAATCATCAAGTAATATAGAGGAATCAAGTGAAAAAGGATCCATCTCTTCAGAAGAAGAAGAAGAAGTATCAATATCAAGGGTTGAGGGGGAGGAGAGACCCTCATCCCCACAAGAGCAAGAAATGACTTCCACCTCCACCAAAGCTAAATCGAAAGAGCACATCACATGCTTTGGTTGCAACGAAAAGGGGCACTACAAGGACAAGTGCTCGAAAGGTAAAAAGGAGGTACAATCTAAACCAATTTTAATTCTATTTAAATCTAACATGAAGTGTAGGATTGGAGAAGCCCACGAGAAAAGAAAGAAAATCTGATGCTTTACATGTGGAGAGATGGGGCACTTTCACACCAAGTGTCCTAGAAAAAGTGAGCTAAAGAAAATGGAGCACTTGAGGAGAATGGAGAAAGAAGAAAGAAAGAAGAGAAGAAGCCCACATCAAGGAGGAACTCCAAAGGTAAGGAAGGTAACTTCTAACCTTAAGCCAGAATGTAATTCAATTTCAAGTTCATCCTTGCATTTTAAGAATCATGTTAATTACCTATCCATGCATGCTAAAATTAATGAAAATTGTTTACTAGTGCACAACTTTGGATTTAGATATAATGATAGGACTAGGATTAACAAGGTAGATCATAATCCTAGGAAAAATATGCATCATGAGCCCAAGACTTCTAGACCTAAGGATCATGACTGTAACGCCCGTTTTTTTTTCTAAAGCGGCGTTACGCTAGCGTACTTAGGGGCATGTGAACATCATAAGGAAGCGGAATACTTAAATCTTACACATACATGCGCCTATCTATCCTTCCTAACATTGTGACAAGGAACTTAACATGGTAACATCATACTTAGCATCATAGCATACTTAACATCATATCATACTTAACATCATATCATAAAGTCACCTAAGTCATTCAGTAAGCACATAAATATCAAACGTAAAGTTTTATCTTAAGACTTGTAAATGTATCTCTTCCTTGGCCAAGTCACTACCACACACATATTCTTGTCCCTCCTGCTGCTTCCCCCTATTGTCCTCTTGCTTGATCTGCGGTACAAGGAAATAAGACTATAAGCACATAGGCTTAGTAAGACTCTTTCCTACTCACTAAAACCATTCGTCACTTAAACATAAGCACACAAAACATTAACATAACTTGGTGCTTGGCATGAATCATAAGCATAAGACTTCAACCATCCTTAACAATATCTAAACATGGCATACATATAACATAAAGAAACATACTTAACATGGCATGAGACATGGCATACATATAAACATAAAAATATAATTAACATGGCATGATACATGACATACGTATAAACATAAAAGCATAATTAACATGGCATGATACATGGCATACATATAAACATAAAAGCATAATTAACATGACATGATACATGGCATACATATAAACATAAAACATAATTAACATGGCATGATACATGACATGGTTTCTATAATAGCATATGACCAACTTCATAACCTAAACATAAACACAAGAATTTTACCATCATGCATAATTCTCAACTATGAAACATAAGCATAAAACATTATTATCTTGGCATAATGCATAACATGAATGAATGCATGAGTCAAATGTATGTACATAAGGATGCTTACTTTTAAAACCATACTTTTAAATACTTAAACGTCATCATAACATCATTGGGGGTCCCCGGCTTGTACCACATACATACATCATAAGCGCGCATCCCTAAGTAGATACGAGGTAGCGAGCCCCGACCTACTAGGGTAAGGACAGCATAGTCGGTAGTCCCAGAACCGGGGCGTTCTTAAGGTGCCCATCCCTGTTGCACAGCTTCGGTAGTGCCAGAACCATGGACAGCATAGTCGGTAGTCCAGAATCGGGGCGTTCTTAAGGTGCCCATCCCTTGGACCCATACTTCGGTCCGGTACAAGCCCATTCATAAAGTAAAATACTTCATATGCTTTATCATTCGTACATCATGGCATGTATCTTTATTCATCAAACATAGCATGCATCTTCATTCATAAACATGGCATGTGTAACGACCCGGCCCGTCTACCGGCCCATTTACCGGCCCATTTACCGGTCCTTATGACCGTCGTACCATCGTACCGTCGACCATCGACCGTGCCGTCATTCATAAACATGGCATACACTTTCATTCATAAACATAACATGCATCTTCATTTATAAACATAACATGCATCTTCATTCGTAGAACATGGCCTACTTATATAAACATCATTCTTATTCCTAGTGCTTGCATGATCATGGCATATGAGGTGAGCATTGCATTATGTTCATTGAACATGACATGTTTGCATAGACAATTATCCTAATCCATAGAGTTTGCATGATCATGATATCTAAGGTAACCATTGAATTTCATACATAAGCATGGTATTCATCCCAAGCATACATAAGTAGGACTTCCATAAACATACTACCTACCATTCAAGTGCATGGCATAGAACACAAGACATTCATAAATAAACCCTATTAAGCATGTCATCCAATCATAAACATACAAATATGAAACATGGTACTTAAGGTTAGGGTTATTTGTATCATAACTTCTACCACATGCTTGAACCTATATATATATATATATATATATATATACTTCATAATGAGCCATAAACTATCATTCTTCAAACCCTAACTCCTCCCATACCCTAGTTATCTTGCTTGGCCAAAACTTACAAGGAAGGGTTCCTTCATTCAATTAACATGTAAGATAGCATAAGGTAAAGAAACAACCATACATTACCTATAAGCCCATGGGAAGTCATTAGGGCTCATGATTAGGGTTAAACCTAACCTTTAGCCCTCCTTCTTAGGGCTGGCCGAAACCCTACATGGGCCATGGGTGCATGGAAAAATTCATAAAAATTCCAATTAAACACCTAACATCTTCCATACCATACCCTAGGAGCCCTTGGGACCCTTACTTGGGGTAAGCCCTAACTTGTTGCCCTATTATCCATCTTGGCCGAAACTTGGAGGGTCTCTAGGCCATGTGAAAATTCACATAAAACATCCTCAACCTCCCTTGTATCATGAGGATACACAAGCCATACACTTGAAGGGTTAGATCTAGCCCTAACCATGGGATCATGGTGGTGGCCGAAAACCCTAAGGGCACTAGGGTACTCCCAAAATTCTCCAAATCATATTTTTAACATATATTCATCATGAGAAAACATTAGAAAACATGGGAGATATTTTTAACATCATTTTTGAACCTAAACAAGTGGTGGCCGAAAGTTTCAAACAAGGAGCATGGGTTTTTCTCAACATAAAACCTAAACGAAACTTCATCATATGATAAACATCAAAGAGAACTATCATACCACAGGTGAGGGAGTCTTACCTTAGGGTATCTTGGTTTTAGACCTTAGGTTTGGGAGAAGGATGGAGACCTTTGTGCTTTTTAACCACCTCTAGCCTTTGTAACCTTGAACAAGAATCTTGGATCTTGAAGGAGTGGACTTCTTGTGGACTTTTTCCCAAGGAAAACCCCTCCTATGGGGTTCGGCTAGATGGAGGAAGAAGGAGAAGAAATGTGGCTTGGTGGATGAGGAGAAGAGAAATGAACCTTAATGGTTAAGTTATCTCCAATTTATGCACCATGAAGAGGGGTAAGTGAAGAGACATGGTGCCTTCTCTCATGTGACTCTTCACTTCCTCTAGCCTTAACAAGAATTTACTTCATTCCCTCATAGCACTCCCTTGCTAGGTGAATTGGTTAGTGCATGCATGGTTGTAGACTAGGTCCAAGGTTCAATCCTTGGTGCATGCACTTTATTTTTATTTTCTTTTTATTTTATTTTTCCTTATTTTCGAAAATTCCCTAAAATTCCCCCATAATCATGCTAAATTTCCAAATTACAATTCTTTTATATTTATATTAATTTCTACCTAATTAAAACCCATTTTTGAAGCCCATATAAGGCCCATTAGTACTTAACTTCTCAATTTAAATGAGAAAATCATGGATCTCCAGCCTAGAGTTCGTACTAATATCTCTAGGTTCTTCGGAAAATTATCTAGACATGATCAATATTTTAAAGAAAATATTAAGATAATTTTCCGGGTCGTTACAATGACACTAATCCCAAAAAGGAGAGGAACGTGCCTAGAAAGGAGGGTAGGCCTAGGAATGTCCAAGGTGGACCTATGGAGACCAAAGTTAGGGACTTGGCAAGGGAAAATCAAGTCTTGAGGGCAAGACTTGATACATTAGAAAAGACCCTAGAAAGATTCATGGTTGGATCTAAGGGCTTAGACATGGTGTTGGGTAGCTTAAAACCCAACTATGATAGATCGGGTTTGGGCTACCGGTCTAAGACCTCCAAGGCAAATGGAAAGAAATATGCTGGGGAAGCATATAATCATGGCAAGGAGGGTATGTCCAAGGATGACCAGGGAGTGTCATCCAAAGGGAAAAAGAATGACTTAACCAAAGACAAGGTGTCCAAGGTTAAAAAGGTCCATTTTGTAGGCCAAGAATCATCGGTGGCACATCGGTGTGGTCTAGTATGCGTTGAGTCACATAGGGAGGTGGCTAAGGCTCAGAGCTCAAGGGGGAGCTCTAGGAGCCTTTGGGGTCCATGGTAAATGGATCTCAAAAATTTCTCTCCTAGGAAATTAGGTGAATTGAGCCAAAAAGGGTTAAAAGACTTGGGTAAGTCTTAAGCCTAGGAAATTGGCACATTAAAAGGGAATTTAGGGAGAAAAGAATGAAAATACAAGTATATTGGGTAAAATTAGGTTTTAATGTGTGAATACGACATAATTCAATGATAGAAATGAACTATAATCAAGGATAAGAAGAAACAGTGAGGAGAAATCACAATTGAGACTTTTGGGATGAGTTTCAATGATACACTTTAGGATAAGTTGAGTTTCCTGGCAATCTTTGGATCCAGAGTATATTTGTTTGGAAACATATTTTTCCCAAGCAGACATTGGCCCCACAAATCTCCCTATGAAGTTTCATAATTTTTGGAGATTTGTAGAATTATTTAGGGATTTCTGAAATTTGGCTGAAAAACCTGAAAATCAGGTATCAGTCGACTGCCCTGGGGGCAGTCGACTGATCTCAAGCCCAGAAACTCTCTGTAAGTTTTCTCAGTCGACTGCCGATCCTGTAGGGCTAGAGAAAAATGGCTCTTGGATGATAGAACGTAATGTCTAAATTAAGATCCTTGATTATATTCTTCAATAATGAATTGCCTCATGGTTTAACAGTAATTAAATGAGGGTAAAAGGATATCATTGAATTCAAGAAGAACTAATGAGTGATTAAGATTCAATGGGTGAGTCAGTGAGAACGTGTTCCCCGGATGAGGGAACAGTAGGCGTCAGTCTGACCTAGGATTTCATTTGAAATCCAAAGTTAGGATCAGGCAGCTCTGGTTGTCATATATGCATATATTTTATATATTATTTATTACATTTGGACTAACCTATGTTGTAGCTAAGAAGTTGAACCAGTAGCTTTGAGGGCACCCCACAGGACTTGGGCGCTTGAGTATATAGGCGCTCGAGAGGTATCGATCGCCCAAGAATACAGGCACCCGAGAGATCTCGAGTGCCCTAGTTCGATTTTCTCAACTTTGGCAAAGCTGAGTTGGCGGAAGCTGATTGGACATGCCACGTCATCACTTAGATGCCCCAGAGCACTGAGGTGCCTAAGAGAGGATAAAGTTTGGTCCAGTTAGCGGATCACGACGCGGCTGAAGCGGTGACGTGGCGGCTCCCCTATGCGCACTCGGGCGCCCAAGTGCTAGTATATAAGGGGTTTCACCCCTTATTCTTCCACATCAATTTAAAGCACTTTCAAGCAACTACAATAAAGTTTATGCCCTCTCTGTTGAAGTTCACTAAACAGTTCAAGGTCGACGACACGCTGCTCCGACGATGAGACGCCCTTTTTCTTCTTTAAGCAAGTGTTGTCAGTATACTTTGGTTTTTTATTTTTGTACTCAAACTTACATATTCTGTAACATATTTTACGATTTATAAAATTACCCAACGAAAACGGTCAAGGACTGTGAGCCTTGGAGTATGAGCCATCATAGACTCCGAACCAAGTAAAAATAAAGTTGTTAGCGTTGTTTTGGTAGGGATCTATGAGCAAAAATATTTAAAATTTACAGTGGAAATAAGATCCCTTGAGCGATCCATGTGAAAGAAAACTCATACAATGTGAATTTACAAAAAATCCTATCGTATAGGTATACCTTTGTCGCGTGCCCTTCGCTTATCCTGCTTATCCGAGGTATGCTGGATCTCTTGTACATTCAAGTGTTCATGCCTCTATGCATATCCACACGAACACGATCTTTGCTTCGGTGAGGAACTACCTTAGTTGTGCTAGCAACTTGGGATGGTTCACAAAGCACAAGAACCTCCACTAGGGAGTTTTGGACAAAGAGGAAGAAAGAAGAAGAAGAGAAGTGCTTCACCATTATCCTTTAACAAGAGGGGGTATTTATACTCATCTAATGAATACTAAGGGTCTTTGTCCCTTGAACTCCTCTCATCTTAATGCTAATAAAACCCAATGAATACCAAGCCTTTTGGTATCCCTTGAGACTCTTAATATTCTATTCATCTAATAAATAGAATGCCTCTTAGCCTTTCTCTTAAATAATTTTCATTAAACCATTTAATAAATATTATCCATAACTAAGTGGTTGAGTCTAATCTGATGAGTCTAACTCAAATTAGACTCAATCCCATAATCCAATTGGATTCACTTGAGTCTAACTCAATTAATCCAACTTGGATCAAATCTTAGTCAAACTAAGATCAATTAATCTCCGAAGCATCGTGCCCTTAGTGTGTGACCCAACAGGTTCTCATAACATTGGCAATGTGTCTAAACCACTTTAGACACATAAGCAATGAGCGACATCTAGCAATGCATCATTGCTACCCAAGTGACGAGAAAGTCGAGATTCGACTTAACCCCGTGATTATGACAATGTATGACCTTGTCCTTCTATCCTTGATATCTAGATTGACCAATGAGGCATAGACCATGTCATCCTCAATCAATCTTTGTATTTCTTGATCCTCGAGTAGACTCACTCAAACAAATGAGCTCAATATCTCATATTGACTCATTTGAGCATGACCATGCGTTTTAGTAGTCCTACTCGATTATGGGCCCACAGATATCACTCCCGTCATATGGGAGGGATAGATCCCATCTACATCACTCACATCCCTCTGCATAATTTATTGCATATCCAGTGATCGCCTTTATAGTCCACCCTATTACGAGTGATGTTTGACGATACCAAAATATATAACTCCTTATGTAGGCAACCATAGTGACTTCAGGTCTAAGGACTATTCCTACTAATAGTCATATGAGAAAGTTTATGACACTCATATGATAATTTATGAATCTTTCTCATAGCTGGTCAATTCAATACACATTCTCTAATGTATACCCATGTGTCAACTTGATATCACATATTCATGACTTGTGAGCTCAAGTCATCAGTTAACCTACATGCTAGTCTCCATGCTTTAATATTGTCCTTGAATATTAATGCTTGACTAGGAATGGTTTAGTATAGTGTTCTATACATCATCTCACTATCGATTCAACCAATCGATATGATGTAGATAAGAACCTACTACTCAAGGACATTATTATGCTTAGTTATTTGGCACAAATATAAAGTATAATAACTAAACATGCCTTTATTAATGATAAAATATGATACAAAAGGTCCCTAGTCAATCATCACATAATTGGCTCTAGGGCTTCTATTAACAATCTCCCACTAGCTCTAGTGTCAATAACTGTAATATCTAATACCCAGTGACCTAGTGTGACCATCATGCTTCTTCTGTGCCAAAGCCTTAGTCAAAGGATCCGCGATGTTAGAATCAGTGGGTACACTGCATATCCTCACATCTCCTTTATCAATGATCTCTCATATGAGATGGAAGCGCCGTAGTATATGTTTGGTCCGCTGATGAGAGCGAGGTTCTTTAGCCTGTGCAATCACTCCATTATTGTCACAATAGAGGTCTATCGGGTCTGATATGCTAGGAACCACACCAAGCTCTGTAATAAATTTCTGGATCTAAACAGCCTCTTTTACTGCATCAGGCGCATCAATATACTCGACCTCTGTTCTAGAATCTGCGACTGTGTCCTGCTTCGAACTCGTCCAGCTCACAGCGCCACCATTCAAGGAAAATACAAACCTTGGCTGTGATATGAAATCATCCTTGTCGGTTTAGAAGTTTGCGTCACTATAACCCTTTACAGCTAGCTCCTCATTGCCTCCAAATATCAAGAAATATTCTTTCGTCCATCGTAAGTACTTAAGAATATTCTTGATAGCTGTCTAGTGACTTTCACTTGGATCTGACTGGTATTTGCTCGTCATGCTCAAAGCATACGAGACATCTGGACAAGTACAAAGCATGAAATACATGATAGATCCTATAGCGGATGCATAAGAAATCTGATCCATGCGGTCTCTCTCCTCCTTAGAAGAGGAACATTGAGTCTTCGAAAGACTCACACCATATGACAATGGCAGAAATCCCTTCTTGGAATTCTGCATGGCAAAACGATTAAGCACCTTGCCAATATATGTACTCTAACTTAAGCCAAGAAATTTCTTAGATCTATCACTATAGATCTTGATGCCTAGGATATAGGCTGCTTCACCTAAGTCTTTCATTGAAAAATAATTCCCTAGTCACGTCTTCACAGACTGTAGTGAAAGGATATCATTTCCAATGAGGAGTATATCATCCACATACAAAATAGGAAGATAACTGTGCTCCCACTAACCCTCTTGTAGACACATGGTTCATCTTCATTCTTGATGAAATCAAATGCTTTGATTGCATCATCGAATCAAAGATTCCAGCTTCGAGAAGCTTGCTTTAGCCCATAAATGGACCTTTGCAACTTACATACCTTTCTAGCATGCTCTGGATCTACAAAACCCTCAGGTTGTGTCATGTACACATCCTCGAGTAGATTCCCATTTAGGAATGCGGTTTTGACATCCATCTGCCAGATCTCGTAATCATGCATGGTATGCTGCAATAGCAAGCATGATCTGAATAGACTTAGGCATCGCAACTGGTGAAAAGCTTTCATAATAGTCGATACCATGAATCTGCTTGAATCCTTTAGCAACCAATCACCCTTTATAGGTATGCATAAGAACATCCAAGTCAGTCTTTCTTTTAATGTCCCACTTACACCCAATGGGTTTAATCCTCTCAGGTGGATCAACTAATGTCCATACTTGGTTAGTGTACATAGATTCCATTTCGGGCCTCATGGCCTCTAGCCATTTCTCAAAATCTGGGCTCATCACAACTTCTTGATAGGATATAGGCTCGGTCAACTCAACAAGCATAACGTCATCATGGTCAGACAAGAGGAATGAATATCTCTCAGGCTGATGACGTATCCTATCAGATCTACGAAGAGGTTGGTCTACTTGAATAGGTTGTTTCTCCACAACTTCTTGTGCAACAATCTCATGATCCACAACATCTTGTGGTGTCTATTCAATGTCTATCAAGACCTCTGTGCTATTTGCATCTTGAACTTCTTCAAGATAGATTTTACTCCCACTATTTCTTCTAGAAATAAACTCTCTTTCTAGAAAAATATCATTTCTAGCGACAAACACTTTGCCTAGAGTTAGACTGTAGAAGTAATATCCCTTTGTTTCCTTGGGATATCCTACAAAATAGCACTTTTCAGATTTGGGTCCTAGTTTATCTGAGACTTAACGTCGAACGTAAGCCTCACAATCCCAAATCCTCATAAAAGACATCGTGGGACTCTTCCCAGCCGATATCGTATATGGTGTCTTTATGACGACCTTTGATGGAGCTTGGTTAAGTGTGAAAAGAGCAGTCTCTAGAGTGAATCCCCAAAAGGAAGTAGGAAGATCTGTCTGACTCATCATCGATCGTACCATATCTAATAGGGTACGATTTCTCCACTTGGACACACCATTCCACTGAGGTGTTCTAGGTGGAGTGAGTTGGGATATGATCCCACACTCAACTAGATGGTCACAAAACACTTGGCTAAGGAATTCCCACCTTGATCTGATCGAAGCATCTTAATATTCTTGCCAAGTTGGTTTTGTACTTCACTTTCAAATTCTTTGAACTTTTCAAAGAATTCTGACTTGTGTTTCATGAGATACACATACCCATATCTTCTGACATCATCAGTGAAAGTGATGATGTACTGATAGCCTCCTCTAGCTATAACATTGAAAGGGCCACATACATCAGTATGTATGAGTCCTAACAAGTCTGTCGCTCTTTCGCCGTGTCCGCTAAATGGAGTCTTGGTCATTTTGCCTATAAGAGAAGATTCACATGTCTCATATGATTCAAAATCAAATTGTTGGATCGGAGTAAATCGATAGAGGGGGGTTGAATATCGATCTAAAATTTTTGAACTAGTTAAGAGAAATACGCAGCGGAAAACACAAAAGCAATCGCTAACAATTTTTCATTTAACTTGGTTCGGAGTCGCAGTCGGCTCCTACTCCAAGGCCCATGGTCCTTGATCATTTACGATGGACAAATCTATATTCGAAAGAGTGTTTACAAGTTGGATTACAAAATATAGAATTGAAAAAGAGATTACAACACTTTACTAAATTAAATTTTATCGACGACCGGAGTGGATGGAAATTCGGAGTACAGTGCTTGTCGAAGCGTAGCGCTTGAACGAAAGTGTTGAGAGCGTAATGAGCGAGTTCTTCTGAAGCCTTGGGGGTGAACCCCCTTTTATAGTCGACTCCAAGGCACCTGTGTTGAAGGGGGTGCCTACACATGGCCTCTCTTGCGCGAACTCCTATCCGCAGGCTCGGTCAGCGCTTATCCCCTTTATTGAGGAGCCTGAGCTGTCTGGAGCGCCTAGCTTGACTTGGTCCATTGACTTTCGTGGTAGTTTGCTTCGATGGTTTCAGTTTGGCCTTGCACTGGGGCGCCTGTATCCTTACAAGCTCCTAGCCCAGTGAGGCGCCTCCTTCCAATGAGGTGCCTGAGCTGCAGAAACATAGTCCCTTCGTTTCCTGCAACCAGGGTTAGTTCCAAAACACAAAAAGCAAACATACAATATATGTTAGACATTATTTACAGCCTAAGCTGTCTTGGTTCTGACTTTGGGTCTTCCAAATGGATCCCTAGGTCGAACCGACGCCTAATGTTCCCTTTACAGGGAACGCGCCCTCACCTACTCCTCTCGGGAGAATTTAGCTTTTTTGCCAACTAGCTCCTCCGGTTGGACTTTTGCCCAACTTCACTCACCAGGTCTTCGGTGCCCAGTCCTCGACCAGGTCTTAGTGTCCAGCTTCACTCATCAGGTCTTCGGTGCCCATCTTCACTCACCAGGTCTTATTGCCCAACTTTAGGTCAGGACTTAGTTGCCCACCCGCGGCCTGGACTTAGTGCCCAATTCAAATGAACCAGGACTTAGTGCCTAGTGTACCTAGGACTTTCCTGCACACTTAATCAGCTTGTTAGATCACAACCAAATCTTAACTTCTGAACCCTTTGCTATTATCAAAACAAAGGTTTGACTTTGGTGCTTCCGACACTAACAATCTCCCCCATTTTGATTTATGGCAACATTGTTCAAAAAGTTAAGTTAAAAACATATTGTAGTAATCTAACAATACTAACAACAGAATTTTAACTCCCCCTAAATTTCACATTCTCCCCCTAAAATTTTCAATATCATGTGGGTTTTGTAAACTTTCTAAGTGCTAAGTGTTTTTCAATTTTTAGCAAAAACTTAAGTTTTTGACTAAGTGTTTTTCGAAGATAAAACAATTGTACTTAGGCAAAACAAGTTTTGAAAATAGATTTTCCTTGCAATGTTTTAACTTGGAAAATTTTCCCAACTTAGAAAAAATTTGCTTAAAAACATTTTCACAAAGAGGAATTTGTTTACAAAATTACTTAGCATATTTGTCAACAAATTTTTGAAAAATAGTTTAGCTCTGACAAATTTGTTTACTACAAAAAAACATCTTTAGAAATATTTTTCTAAATACACTTAGAAATTTTGAAGCCTTTTCGAAGTAGAAAAAGTTTGAAGCACTTGAAACTTACTTAGAAAAATTTTAAAATCTTTTTAAGTTTTTATAAAATTTTAGAATAAATTTGAGAAAGAGATAGAAGATTTTGGAAATTTTGAGAAATTTGAAATTTTTTTCCCTGTTTTTGAAATTTTTTTCCCTCTTTCTTTAGTTCTCTCCCCCTTTGCCATATATATAAAAAAAACTAATTACAGCAAATAAATTAGAGCTAGTAAAAAATTTGAAATTCTGTATTGAACCAACTCTAAAAAAAACTAGACCAAACCAAATTAAACCAATCTTGTTCAGGTCCTGTCTAACCATGTTAGCTACTTACTAACTGTCATAAATAGTAGCTTTTGCTAGGGTTAGTCAAGTTAAGTGATCTGATCAAGTTAGATTTTCTAAGCTTGACACTTAACTTGATTGCTATTCAACTTGTATTTATTGCCCCAATTACTACAGATGCACTGACTTAAAGCATTTTGAATCAAGGCATACACCTAAGCATCTCAACCCAATCTAGGTTATTAATCAAAAGTACCCTAAGGTGCTTGTGAGATGCTGGCTTCTAGATCTATAGGTGCATGCAGTTCTAGGGTTAGGGCCTAGGCTAAGTCCATTTGCGAAAACATCCTAGTTTTGAAGGGGTAATTTTTAAAATAAAACTAAGTCGGAAAAACATTTTAAATTTCAAAACCGTGATAAATGAAATGATAAATTTGCTATTTTTTTTAAAAAAAAGAAAAATAGGAAAAGTTTTTAGGAAACAATATAAATCAGTCCTACTCTACTAAGCACAACCCTAACTGCCTTCTTAGTGAGCTAAACTCAGACTCAGGTAATAGATTGATAAAGATATCAGCTAAGTTGGATTTTGAGTCCACATGTTTGAGTACTATTTCACCCCTGGCTACATGATCCCTTACAAAATGATGTTTTACTTCTATATGTTTTGTTCGGGAATGTTGAATTGGATTTTTAGTCAGGTTGATTGAACTAATGTTATCAATATAGACTTGAGTTTGGGTGTAGTCAAGCTGGAAGTCCTTAAGAGTGTGCATCATCCATAAAAGTTGTGTTACACATTCTCCTAGGGCAACATATTCTGCTTCTGTTGTGGACAGTGCTACGCAATGTTATTTTCTGCTACACCAGCTGACTAGGCTATGTCCTAACAGTTGGCAACTTTCACTTGTACTTTTTCTATCTAATTTGCACCCAACATAGTCAGAGTCAGAATATCCTGATAATTCAAAAGTGGAAGTCCTAGGATACCAAATCCCTACATTTAGGGTACCCTTAATGCACCTAAGTACTCATTTTAGGGCTGCTAAGTGAGATTCCTTAGCACAAGTTTGGTACCTAGCACACATTCCTACAGAAAATAGGATATCAGGTCTGCTAGCTATTATGTAAAGTAGACTGTCAATCATACTTCGGTATAGTTTAAGATCAACAGGCTTACCTTCAGGGTCACTATCAATTTTGACATTTGTGGCCATAGGGGTACTTATGCTTTTGGAGTTATCCTTTTTAAATTTCTTTATTAATTCTTTAGCATACTTAGATTGGTGAACATAATTACCGTCTCTAGTCTGTTTAATTTGTAATCCTAAGAAAAAGATGAGCTCACCTACCAAGCTCATTTCGAATTCACTTTCCATAATTTTTACAAATTCTTTTAGAAAGTTAGAGTTGGTGGATCCAAAAATTATATCATCGACATAAATTTGGACAATGAAAATGTCTTTTTCTAAGGTTTTAACAAAAAGGGTGGAGTCAATTTGACCTTGGTTAAATTCCTTAGAGATTAGATAAGTTGATAGGCGTTCATACCATGCCCTAGGTGCTTGTTTCAACTCATACAGTGCTTTTCTAAGTTTAAAGACATATTCAGATTTTTCTAGGTCCTCAAATCCTTGGGGTTGTCCTACATAGACTTTTTCTTTGATGAACCCATTCAAAAAGGTAGACTTAACGTCCATTTGGTATAGCTTGAACCCTTTATGGGTCGCAAAGGCTAACAACATTCTAATTTACTCAAGTCTGGCTACTGGGGCATAGGTTTCATCATAGTCTAATCCTTCGACCTGACTAAACCCTCTAGCTACTAAGCAGACTTTATTTCTAACTATTTCCCCTTGATCATTTAATTTGTTTCTGAACACCCACTTAGTATCTATAACAGATTTACCCTCAGGTTTAGGTACTAGTTCCCAGACTTGATTTCTTTCAAATTGGGCTAACTCCTCCTGCATAGCTGTGATCCAATCAGGGCCAGGTAGGGCTTCCTCTATAGTCTTAGGTTCAATTTTTGAAATTAACTCGATTTGACTAAGATTTCTATAGGAAGACCTAGTTCTGACTCCTAAGGTTGGATCACCCATAATTTGATCAGAAGGGTGACTGAGTCTGGGTTTCTTGGTTCTTCTAATACTAGGTTCAGCCTCAGGTCCATCTGGACGGTTCGGTTCAGCGAAAGGTTCAACTACTTGGGTCGGTTCAGTTATAGGTTCAGTTGAGACCTCAGTAGTTGGTTCAAGAGTTAGTTCATTTAGAGGTTCAATCAATGGTTCAATTGATGATTCAATTGTTGGTTCACTATCTTCCTGATCATTATTTGATTGGTTTAATTTTTGATTGTCAGATTTTGGCTCAACTTCCTCATCAAAAATTAAGTTAGATGTTTCTTCAATTTTGTGAGTTTGTTTATTGTAATCCCTATATGCCCTACTAGTTGTTGAGTATCCTAAGAAGATTGCTAGGGTTGACTTGGATTGAAACTTACCTAGGTAGTCCTTGGTGTTCAAGATATGAACTTTGCACCCAAAGACTCTTAGGTAATGTAGGTTAGGCAGTCTATGATAATATAATTCATAAGGTGTTTTATTATGCCTTTTGTTAATTAGAACCCTGTTTTGGATATAGCAAGTCGTACTTACCTCTTTTGCCCAAAATTGATTAGTTAAGTTAAATTCATTTAACATAGTTCTAGCGGCTTCCTGAAGGGTTCTATTCTTTCTCTTTACTATCCCATTTTGTTGGGGGGTTCTAGGATAGGAAAAATCATGTATGTACCCATTTATTTTTTAAAATTCTTCAAACCGTTGATTTTCAAAATCTCCCCCATGATTGCTTCTAAGTTTTTTGATTTTTGTATCATTTTGGTTTTCAATCATTTTACATAGGTCAATAAATAAGTTCAAAGTTTCATCATTGGTTTTTAGGAACCTAACCCAGGTAATCCTAGAGTAATCATCGATAATTACTAAGCAGTACCGATTCCCGCTTAGTGGCTTGGCTCTATGTGAGTCAAATAGGTCAAGGTGAAGGAGCTCAAGTGTGGTTTAGGTTAAGTCTGATTGAATTGATTTGTGGTTTGACTTAGTTTCCTTGCCTTGGTTACATGAATTACAGATTGTGTTTTCAAAATTCTTAATTCTTGGTACACCATTAATCAAACCGAGTTGGGTAATTTTAGAGATTAGTTTAACATGAGTGTGACCTAATCTCCTATGTCAGAGGTTGGATTCTTCTAATTGAGTCAAGAGATATTTTGGTACTGAAGGTAAATTAATGGTATAAACATTGTTTTTCCTAGTACCCTTAAGCATGACTTCTGAGTCTTGAAGGTTTCTAATCAGGCAGTCAGAGTTGGTGAATGTAACTACGTAGCCAGTATCACATAGTTGACTTATACTAAGCAAATTAAATTTGAAATTTTCAACCAAGAGTACTTTCTTAATCACAAAATCAGACTTGAGTTCAATGTTACCTGACCCAATGACTTTGAGTGTAGCATTGTTTCCGAATGCTACTGAGCCTATGTTCTTGAACTTGATTTTGGTGAATTTCAATTTGTCTCCAGTCATGTGTCTGGAGCATCTACTGTCCAACATCCATTGGTCCAAATCTTTATGTTTCTAAACATAAAGTATATATTGATTTGGATCCAATTTGAGTTAGGGATAGCTTAAAATTGATTTTCAAAACCTAGTCTGTCTCACCCAGTCTAGTGTTATCAATCATGTTAACCTTATGGGTTTTGTGAGACAGGTTTAATTTTTTTTTTAATTTTGAAAGAATTAATTTTGAAAATTTTATAAATTTTAAGTTTATTGATTTAAAAAAAGGTTGACTCTAAGATTACTTGAAATTTGTGTTAGATTCAAATTTGACAAAGAGTAAATTGAATTTGAATTTCGAAAATTGGCTTCTAGGTCTTGGCGAGGCACAAGGCCTTCTTTGGTCGTAGCCTTATTGGATTATCAACCCTTTCCTTGACAAAGCCTTTTAATGAAATTTCATTTTCAAAATTACTTTTTGAGAAATTCTAGTCTAACTAGTTTGGGTCTTGGATCGGTATCTTCGGCTAGTTCCACCAGACTAAACAGACCAAGTAGAGTATACTTGACCTTATTAGAAGGGCTTCCCTAACGTACTATCATCTCACCTCCACCCAATACTAGGTTGTTCAAGTTTCAAATAAATCGTTTTATCCTTAAACTAACCAATCCTAAATCTAAGCATGATAATTAAAAATTGCAAAGATAAACAATCAAGCATGCAATTAACAGAAAAAATTATCTAATTATAAGTATGGTTTTTATATTGGCTCCCCCTGGACTATAGCCTCGGTAATGGTTAGGCAAGATGTGAATCCTGTCCTTGGGGATCCAATACTGGTTTGGTCCAGCTTGTTTGTTCAAACAGAGCATGGGGACCCATGCTTGGACTTGGGTTCTAGATTGGTTCAATACAACATAATAAAAACGTTGTCTTGACTTGGTTGGATAACAGAGTCCGGATCGGTTAAGAATGAACTTTTGCTTTCCAAGGATCATGTCAAGACCCATGGGACTCGAAGTGAACCATTTTAAGGCAATTCTAAGCTCTTTGACTTGAGTCTTCAGGGAGAAATTCTCTTTCTCAAGTTTTTGGACTTGGGTTAGGCTTCCTTCTTGAACCGGCTCAGTCAAAGACCTTGAGTTGACTTCCTCTTTCAGGAGTTTTACTTCCTATTGGAGGGACTCAACCTGGATTTTGGCTTTTGCCAAGTTGCGAGATAAATAAGAAATTAATTTTGAAAGTTCATATTCTGAGTAACCTCTTACCGTGATTTGTCTGTTTTCTAAGATTGTGAGTCTACTGTCGTCTGGTTCCGATTCCGATTCGGAGTCAACGTCTTCCGAGGCGGTTAGGGAGAGAAGATTCACGTGCGGGACTACTTCTTCGGAGGAGGAGGAGGATTCATCCCAAGTGGCTTGGAGAGCCTTCTTTCTTCACGCCTTCTTTGTTTCCTTCAGATTGGGCACACTGAC
>JAGFNQ010005999.1:89706-143657 GCA_024364735.1 Boesenbergia rotunda
GTGGTTAGTCTTCCGACTTCTCTTCTCTCTTGGTTTTTCTCGTCGCATTCTCGGAGAATCTAGTAGTTCTCGAGAACACGAAACTCGTGGCTTTGCGAAGTCATCCCGAAGATACTCGGCGTGGACGCGAATAGAGGCGGAGCTTCCAAGGGACGCTTACGGTTGGATCTCGTCCCTTCCTTCGAGTTACGCGAGGTAATACGTAAATTAGTTTATGTTTCTGCAAAATTTTAAATATATGATCATGTCTACACAAGATAAAATTGCATGCTTAGATGTGTGGTTAAATGATTTAGAGAAATTATTTATGCTAAACCTTCCGCTGCACGTAATTAATTTTAAAATTACGAACCCGCATCCATGTCAACATGCACCCGGTCCCAACAGTGGTATCAGAGCCGAGGTTTGTGTTCGACATAATCATATAATTGTTTTGCGGAAAGCTTTATCATGATCTCAATTTTGGAAAATTTTCAATTATGGAAACTTTCCAATTATGGTAAATTTTCGATTTAGGAATTTCAAAGTTTGGAAATCCTCATGAAATTTCGCAAACTTTTGAAATATCTCTGTTTCTGAAATTTTATGATAATTGTGAAAACTTTCCATTTTTGGAAACTTTCCAATTTTGGAAATTTCCTATTTTGGAAATTTTCCAATTTTGGAAAAACGTAAGTTTTCTTTGTACCAGAAACTTACAATTATTCTGAAAACCTTTTATTTTTGGAAACTTTCCATTTATGGAAAGCTCGCAATTTTGGGCACTTTCTTTCAAGAAAGTCTAGACAAATTATGGGAATATTAATTGGCATTTAAATTTATAATTGGAAATTAAATTATTTACAAAATTCTTTATTTTGGATTGAGCCTCGGGGAGCCGTCCAATTTAAAGTTAGTTGTTATAATTAAATTTCCTAAATTGAATTTAAATTGTCAAATGTTTAATTTGGATTGAGCCTCGGGGAGCCATCCAAATTAAGTTATTGATATTAATTTTCCATAAATAAAATATGTGATCAAATCTTGGAAATTTTTGAGGTGATTCTCAAACGATAATTTCCTTATTTGATTTATGAGGTGATGCTCTTACATATTATTGTCTCCAAAATTAATTAGGAAAATTGTTTCCTATAGAGTATATTTCCTTAAATAAGATTTTCATGAAAATAATATGTGGTTGAATTAAGGGAATCTGTCTCTTAATTTAATAAGATTTGATTTAGAGAAATCAAAGTCTTAAACATATTATTTCCGAAATTGATTATGATAATTCAGGAAATTGTTTCCCAAAACAATTCCTTGAATAAAGTATGAAATTAGAATTAGGAAATCCGGTTCCTAATTCAATTAATGAGACTTGATAAATTAAGTCACATACATACTTTATTAAGGAAATCGTTAGAACATGACATAATTATATGTCATGAATGTGCATAAAAGAAAAGGATGAGACCCAAAACCCCTTACAAAATATTAAGGCCAACACCTTCCATTAATATGGTTAGAACCGGAGTTTTGTTTCTCGTTTGGGTTGATGGACACATCCATGCCCGGCTTGAACCTCAACATGTTCAAACCATGGAATTAGTTTATGATTAATATAGTTGGAGTCAGAGGTCAATCCTTAGTTTTGGTTGTTGGACACATCCAAGCCTGACTAAACGGTTGAATGAGCTCCAACCATATTAAAACTATTTCTTGATTAATGGGTCAGCCTTAAGCTTGGAGCATCGATTTGTTGTGCCACAGCCAAGGTCGATGTAAAGAGAGGTGCAGTTGGGTGCTATGTATATTGTTGCATACTTGTTAATGAGTTAACAACCCAATGATTTATGCAAACATTCAATTAGTTGATAGCATAATGTGATAGTTACATATGTATAATATGTAATCGGTATAATTACCTACCTTCATAGCTAAGAATAACTTGATGGACTCTAGCCATGGTTGTTCTTATCTATGGTTGGATATCAACCTATTTGGAGATGTTCCTACGATCTCCCGAATTGATAAAAAGGGTTATTCAATTCGAAAAATAAATAGGATTTAATTAATGTATATTGATGCATTCTTTATCATTCTCATCACATAACCTCAATTTGTATTTCTAGGATAATCACCTGATCATGTCTTCTCTGAATTTGCGTTCCATTTTGGACACCAATAAGCTGACTGGGCCAAACTTCATGGACTGGCTTCGAAACCTGAGGATAGTCCTCAAGGCAGAAAAGCTTGCTTATGTCCTTGAAGAACAACTTCCCAACCATCCTCCTGAAGATGCAACTCCAGACCAGTTAGTGGCCTATCAGAAACATGTGGCCGATTCTGAACTTGCGAGTTGCATCATGCTGGCCGCTATGGTACCTGAGCTACAAAAGCAGCATGAGCATATGGATGCTCATACCATCGTCTTCCATCTTCATGAGCTGTTTGACGAGCAGGCGAGATCCGAAAGGTTTGAGGTCTCCAGACTCCTCTTCACCTCTATGATGCAGGAAGGCACTTCTGTTTCACAGTTTGTGTTGAAAATGTTGGGGTACATTGAGCGACTAGGCACACTCGGATTTGCAATGGATCACGAACTAAGTATTGACTTAATTCTGCATTGTTTGCCCAAGAGTTACTCACAGTTTATAATGAATTATCGGATGAACAAACTGGAGACTACCATTTCTGAGTTGCTTAACCTGCTGAAGACTGTAGAGCCTTCTGTAAAGCAGGATCAGAAGACGCTACTGTTAGTAGGGTCCTCAAAGAAAGGCTCTAAGAGGAAGCCCAAAGAACAAAATAAGGGAAGGAAGAAAAAGGCCAAAAAGATTGAAAAGGCACCAAAAGGCACTTGCCATCACTGTGGTAAGGAGGGTCACTGGCGAAGAAACTGCAAGGTATATCTTGAGTCCCTGAAGAAGAAGGCATCCGATGCCCCATCCTCTTCAGGTATCTTCGGTATTGAAGGTCACTCTATTTCCTCGAACACCTGGGTACTTGATACTGGGTGTAGCTCACATATATGTAATGACATACAGGGGCTAAGGAATAGAAGAAGACTCGTCAAGGGATAATCAAATTTGCGAGTTGGAAATGGAGCAAAGATTGCTGCTGTTGCCATCAGAACTTATTTGCTAAAGCTCCCTACTGGACTTGTCTTAGAATTAGATAATTGTTATTTTGTTCGTTCGTTAATAAATAACATTGTATCTATTTCATGCTTGAATGAAAAGGGTTATCATTTAACTTTTAGTAACAATTGCTATTACATAACTTTAAATGGTGTTCTTTATGGGACCGGAACTTTATGCAATGGCATCTACACATTAGATTTATCCGGTGACGTTTTCAATATCGAAGTTAGCAACAAACGTGCTCGAATAGATAATCAAATAGACTCCTATATGTGACATTGTCGTCTTGGCCATGTAAGCAAGAAACGCATGACCAAATTACATCGATGTGGAATTCTGGAATCATTTGAACCTGGTTCATTTGATACATGCGAATCATGCTTAAAAGTCAAGATGACCAAATTACCCTTTTCCAAAAAAGGTAAACCAGTGGGAGAATTGCTTGGTCTAATACATACTGATGTATGTGGACCAATGTCAACTCTTGCACAAGGAGGTTATAGCTACTTCATTACTTTTATCGATGATCACTAACAATTTGGGTATGTGTTCTTAATGAAACACAAATCTGAAGCTTTTGAGAAATTCAAAAGGTTCAGAAGTGAAGTAGAGAAACAGCTTGGCAAAAGTATTAAGATACTTCGATCCGATCGGGGTGGTGAATAGTTAAGTCAGGAGTTTCAAGATTATCTTAGGGACAATGGGATATTGTCTCAATGGACTCCGCCATATACACCACAGCATAATGGTGTATCTGAGAGGCGTAACCGAACCTTGATGGACATGGTTAGATCTATGATGAATCATGCAACTCTTCCAAAATCCTTTTGGGGCAATGCGCTTAAGACAGTTGTTTACTTACTAAACAGAGTCCCGACCAAGGTAGTCTCCACTACTCCATATGAGATGTGGAATAGTAAGAAACCTCATTTATCTCACCTAAAGATATGGGGTTGTCCTGCTTATGTGAAGCAGACTGTATCAGACAAATTGGATGCTAAGTCTGATAAATGTCTATTTATTGGATACCCTAAGAAAATGAAAGGATACCAATTCTATCATCCCTTGGAACAAAAGGTGTTTGTTTCAAGGCATGTTATATTTCTAGAAAAAGAATTTCTTTTACAAGAAAATAGTGGGAGTAGCATTGAACTTGAAGAAGTTCAAGAAACTCCAATAGACATTACAGAGACACCTAGTCTAGACCCATAACCAATAACTCATAATGATAAGCTATCAGTTGAACCTAAAACAACACCACTTCTTTGTAGGTCTGATAGGACACGCAATATTTCAGAGAGATACAGATTTCTCATAAGTGAATCGAACGACATGTTACTCATTAACGATGACGAACCTATCAGTTATGAAGATGTTCTGAAAAATTTAGAAAGGGATAAATGGCATGAAGCCATGAAGTCGGAAATGGATTCCATGTACAAAAAACAAGTATGGGACTTGGTTAACCCACCTAAAGGGATTAAGCCCATAGGGTACAAGTGGGTTTTCAAGAAGAAAACTGACATGGAAGGTAATGTTATTACCTTTAAGGCTAGATTAGTGGCAAAAAGATATCGTCAGAAACAAGGAATTAATTATGACGAAACCTATTCGCCAGTAGCTATGCTTAAATCTATTCGGATGCTCCTGGCCATAGCAGCTCATTATGATTATGAGATATGGCAAATGGATGTGAAAATAGCTTTCCTTAATGGAAACCTGCTTCAGGATGTATACATGATACAACCTGAAGATTTCACATCGGTTAATAAAACCAAAGTATGCAAGCTTCGACGATCCATATATGGACTAAAGCAAGCATCCAAGAGCTGGAACATCCGTTTTGATGAGGCAATCAATGAGTTTAATTTCTCACAAAATCCTGACGAACCTTGTGTGTACAAGAAGGTTAGTGGGAGTGCAGTCATATTCCTTGTGTTATATGTCGATGACATATTACTTATAGGAAACGATATATCAGTCTTACAGTTAGTTAAAATTTGGTTGTCCAAATCTTTCTCCATGAAAGACCTGGGAGAAGCAACCTATATCCTTGGGATTAGAATCTATAGAGATAGATCAAAACAGTTGCTTGGTCTTTCGCAGTCTACATATATAGACTGAGTGCTAGAAAGGTTTAGCATGTCGGAATCCAAGAAAGGTTACCTACCCATCAGGCATGGGATCAACCTTTCGAAGTCTATGTATCCGCGCACAGAAGACGAGAGGATTTGCATGAGTAAGATTCCTTATGCATCCGCGATAGGATCTATCATGTATGCTATGTTATGTACTAGGCCCGATGTATCGTATGCTCTGAGCGTCAGAAGCAGATACCAGTCTGATCCAGGAATGGATCATTGGGCGGCTGTCAAGACAATCCTCAAGTTCTTAAGAAACACTAAGGATGTGTTCCTAATATATGGAGAAGGTGATATGGTAATACGTGGGTATACAGATGCCAGTTTTCAGACAGATAAGTATGACTCCAAATCTCAGTCTGGATACGTATTTATTTTGAATGGAGGCGCAATAAGTTGGGAGAGTTCCAAGCAAGACAGCGTAGCGGATTCTATCATGAAAGCGGAATATATTGTTGCTTCGGAAGCAGCAAAGGAAGCAGTCTGGATCAAGAAGTTTGTCTCAGAACATGGTGTGGTTCCAACCATTGATGAAGCAATACCGGTTTACTGCGACAACAATAGAGCTATTGCACAAGCGAAGGAACCAAGGTCTCATCAGTGATCCAAACATGTGCTTCGCTGCTATCATCTGATCAGAGAGATTATAAATAGGAATGATATACAAATTGAGAAAATTCCCACTGAAAGGAATTTAGCGGATCCTTTAACTATGACCTTGCCTCAAAGCAAGTTTGAGGGTCATGTTAGAGCCTGTAGTATTGGGTACCGTAGCGATTGGCATTAGGCCAAGTGGGAGTTTGTTAGTGATATGAGAGAAGTGTCCTAAGGCAATCGCCTTATGATTGTAATCATTTATTTTAATACATGAATATTCACTATTTGAGTATACATGTTTGTGTATTGGATTGAGATCTTAAACTCATTTACTGAATGCCCGCAATATAATTCACAGCATGAGAGAATTTGTGATGAATTCACGACTAGTGATTATCTCTACATGTGCAATTGTGAAGTATTGAAATTATCCCTAGTCGATGAATTGATAAATACGGACACTATCAATTCTGTTGAGACTAGCATATATTATTATCTAATCTGCTAATTCTCACTGGCTGGTGACATTGAGATGTCCGGAGATAAACATGAATGCTAGTTAAGGGAACTAGTTCATTGGAGTGATTGGCTGTAAATCTTCGTATGGTAGTCTACATATAGATATGTCAGTGAAGCTCTTACTGCAGCTTAAGTGCGATGTTCCTTTGACTTGCGGTGTTCAAGTCATCTTGGTCATGGAGACTTATACATTGACATCTTAAGCAAGCATCTCCAAGGAGGTGTGGACCCAAGATGATTGGGTATAAGCCGAAGTGCCCGAAGATGTTTGAACAACCTATAAAGGATTCAACACTCCTTGCGAGGAGATGTATACCCGAGCTCTATCGTCGGATTGTTACTCGAAGCCTCTGGTCAGAGCATGACATGTTCAGAGTATGAATCTCTTAAATACATGAGAGTAATTAGAATCCGTAGGACGAGAAAACTTTACTTGGGCTAGGTGTGTCGTAGTCAGCCTAGTGGGGACTGACCCACATAGACCATGTCCTGAACCAAGTGGGTATAAGATGGTGAAGCGAATGGGGCACGATTCATTATAGTTGCTGAAGGGTTTCAGAATTGTTTATGAGGTCAACCGTTGATCTTTCGATTAATTGCGGATCATGATGTACTACTAGGTGCCACTCATGATCGTTCTATAATTGATTAATTATAGACAACCAATATAAATCGAAAGCCGATTTAGTCACACGCACTACGAGTAATCCGAGGGATTTAAAATGAGTTGAAAATTGGATTTTGCAATCATGAGAGATTAAGTTTGGTTGAGCCAAATGATAAGTCGAATCTGAATTTTTCAGAGACGCATCGGAAGCGTAAAATGGATAAGTCTTTTGAAGACTTAAAAGATGAATTAAAAAAGTTTAATTCATTGGGGCTTGGCTTGGATGGGCCGGCCAAAGAGGTCCTCCATCCTCTTTGCTTGGCCGGCCACAACAAAGGGAGAGAACCAAGTTTTTGGTTTAATTTATAAAATAAACCAAGTGTGGATTGTTTTATAAAATTATGGATGATATAAATTTTTATATAATAAACCAAGGTTTGGTTTATTTTTCATGGAAATTAAAATGAACCATGGATTGGTTTATTTTATTAAAATCAATCATGGATTGATTTACCATGATAAGGAAATTTATTCCATACGAGAGATGATTTTTATCATGAATTAAAATATGATTTTAACCATGATATAAAATCAAACTTGGCATGATGGAATAAGTTATTCCATATTTGAGAGGCTTGATGGTTGAGAGGCCACTATATAAAGGACCCAAGGCAAGGCTTGGGGGTGAATCATAGAGATGAAGGCATAGGCTCTCTCCCTCTCTTTCTCTCCTTCTCTTCTCCCCTTCTTGTCGTGCGACAACCAGCCCCAAGAAGGAGCACCAGCCGGCTATCCTTTTATGGTTAGTCTTCCGACTTCTCTCTTGATTTTTCTCGTCGCGTTCTCAGAGAATCTAGTAGTTCTCGAGAACACGAAACTCTTGGCTTTGCGAAGTCTTCCCGAAGATACTCGGCGTGGACGCGAATAGAGGCGGAGCTGCCAAGGGACGCTTACGGTTGGATCTCGTCCCTTCCTTCGAGTTACACAAGGTAATATGTAAATTAGTTTACTTTTCTGCAAAAATTTTAAATATATGATCATGTCTACACAAGATAAAATTACATAATGATTTAGAGAAATTATTTATGCTAAACCTTCCGCTGCACGTAATTAATTTTGAAATTATAAACCCGCATCCATGTCAACATGCATCCGGTCCCAACACGGCCAACATAAATCGAAAGCCTATTTAGTCACACGCACTACGAGTAATCCAAGGGATTTAAAATGAGTTAAAAATTGGATTTTCCAATCATGAGAGTTTAAGTTTGGTTGAGCCAAACGATAAGTCGAATCTGTATTTTTCAGAGACGCATCGGAAGCGTAAAATCGCTAATTCTATTGAAGACTTAATTGATGAATTAAATATGTTTAATTCATTGGGGCTTGGCTTGGATGAGCTGGCCAAAGAGGGCCTCCATCCACTTTGCTTGGCCGGCCATAACAAAGGGAGAGAACCAAGTTTTTGGTTCAATTTATAAAATAAACCAAGTGTCGTTTGTTTTATAAAATTATGGATGATATAAATTTTTATATATTAAACCAAGGTTTGGTTTATTTTTCATGGAAATAAAAATGAACCATGGATTGGTTTATTTTATAAAATCAATCATGGATTGATTTACCATGATAAGGAAATTTATTCCATAGGAGAGAATATTTTTATCATGAATTAAAATATGATTTTAACCATGATATAAAATCAAACATGGCATGATGGAATAAGTTATTCCATATTTGAGAGGCTTGATGGTTGAGAGGCCACTATATAAAGGACCCAAGGCAATGGTGAATCATAGAGATGAAGGCATAGGCTCTCTCCTTCTCTTCTCCCCTTCTTGCCGTGCGCCAACCAGCCCTAAGAAGGAGCACCAGCCGACCATCCTTTTGTGGTTAGTCTTCCGACTTCTCTCTTGGTTTTTCTTGTCGCGTTCTCGGAGAATCTAGTAGTTCTCGAGAACACGAAACTCGTGGCTTTGCGAAGTTATCCCAAAGATACTCGGCGTGGACGCGAATAGAGGTGGAGCTTCCAAGGGACGCTTATGGTTGGATCTCGTCCCTTCCTTCAAGTTACGCGAGGTAATATGTAAATTAAGTTACGTTTCTACAAAAAATTTTAAATATATGATCATGTCTACACAAGATAAAATTGTCTGCTTAGATGTGTGGTTAAATGATTTAGAGAAATTATTTATGCTAAACCTTCCGCTGCACGTAATTAATTTTGAAATTACGAACCCGCATTCATGTCAACATGCACCCGGTCCCAACAATATGTTCCTATAGCTATATCAACAACTCTTGCGTCATTGCCTACTCATAGGTTCACTTCACCATTTGTCAACGATCTAGCTAATCGAAGGCCCTGCACATTAGTACAAATGTGAGATACACAACCGGTATCTAATACCCATGAAAAAGAAATAGATAGATTGACTTCTATAATAAAAATACCTGAGGCAGAATCTCACTTCTTTTCTTCTTTACTTCATTTAGATAGATTTTGCAATTCCGCTTCCAATGTCCGGTCTCACCGCAGTGGAAGACACCCCGCCTTTGGCCTTCAGTGCAGTAGAGTTGGCCTTGCCTTTGGGTTGGGTCTTACCCTTGCCCTTAGGCTTCCATTTGCCTTTTCCCTTATGTACCATCAGTACATTACTGGTCTTGGTTTTCTTGAGATTGAGTTTAACAGTTCTCAACATGTTGAGCCTCTAAGGAAATGGCTTGTCAATTTCATTCATGTTATAGTTCATGACAGATTGACTGTACCCTTCCGGTAATAATTGCAGGACAAGGTCCATGGCCAATTCTTGGCCCAGTGGAAATCCCAATCTTTCAAGGTTCTTGATATGCCCAATCATCTTGAGTACGTGAGTTCCTACAGGAGTTCCTTCTTGCATCTTGCATTCAAATAGGGCCTTAGATACTTCAAACCGCTTGTGCTTAGGTTGCCCTTGATATAGTTGTTTTATGTGCTCAACCATATCATGTGCATCCATATTCTCATGTTGCTTCTGAAGTTCAAAGTTCATGGTGGCATGTATGAGGCATGATACATCGAGTGCATCATCCTGATGCTTCTTGTAAGCATCTTTTTCCGCACGAGTAGCGGTACTGGCGGGTGCTTCAGGAAGAGGTTGCTCTAGGACATACAACATTCGTTCTTGCTTGAGAATGATCCTCATGTTTCTGTACCAGTCCACGAAATTAGCTCCGTTGAGCTTGTCCTTCTCAAGGACGGATCGCGGAGAGAGAGAGTATTTAACGTCTTAGATAACATGGTGATTACAATAGTAAAACATACAAAAATAAGTATCATATCTAGATCATTTAATTAGGTCTTTAATTAAATGATACTCTCACTGAATTGTATAGCTTTGATAGGGGCTAGTCATGGATGTAGGCAAACTCAATTTGCCCATACTACTAGCTCTAAACCAAAAAGCGATCATATTCATGTGGGACAAGATTCATATTATACCTCATCTTGAGTTAGCATTGGCTAATTGCCCAAGACTTGGTATAATTAGGTAGGTAACATTTTACCAATTAGACCTTATGCAACTCTTGGAAACAAAAGGGTCATGATCCATACATCATCTTGAGTTAGCTTTGGCTAACCGCCCAAAACTTAGTATAATTGTTCTCTAACCCAATTTTCCCAACTTTTGGGATATGCCTCTATGTTTCTCAATCCAATTGAGGTGTCTTAGTTAAGTCTCACCCAATGATCGATAGCGGGACATTATAATTGTCCTCTCGCACTCTACCAAGATAAAATATGTCACTTTGCTTTGGTAAACCCAACAACAAATGATCGAGGTTGTTTATGAGTGTCAAACATTGGTAGGCATATTGAGTTGACTTAATTAAGATATTTATCTAATAATGCATCACATACATGTTGGTGCCAGAAGCATCAGATCGAACCTGGGTTTTGATGTTGGCAAAGGGTTCAAAGTTAAGGTTAAATTGTTATCTAATGAATCTGTTAAGTATGCAGGAAAGCCCTAGGTAAGCTAGGCACGAAGTCATGACCTGTAGAGTTGAGCAATAAGTCCTGGTCATGGGCTGGGCACCGAAGACCTGTCCGGGGGTTGACCAATAATTCCTGGTCGTGGACTGGGCACTGAAGACCTGACCGGGGGTTAGGCAATAAGTCTTGGTCATGGACTGGGCACCGAAGACCTGAAGGCACCTCCGATACCAGAATCAGCAAAAGGGATCTGTTGCTGAACAGACTCTACACAATAAAAATAAACGAAGGTGAATCATCAGCACAACTCCATGCCAGAATCCAGGAGCTAATGAATGGGCTGCATACAATAGGTCACAAGATAAAGAACCGTGACCTAATCAGGTATACCCTAAATGTATTCCCAAGGAACACACTGTGGGCATCTATGGTAGATGCTTACAATGTTTCCAGGGACCTTTCAAAAAATAAATTAGATGAACTTTTTTTAGAATTAGAATTGCATGACAGACTAACTCCACAATGGTCAAGAAAGGTATTGCCTTTATTGCAAGTAAATCCCAAGGAAAAATCACCATGAAGAAGCCTTGAGCACTCGAGTCTGACTCAAACTCAGACTCAGAAGATAGTGATGGGGATCGACCCAAGTTGGTTCGACTGGCTAGGGACTGTTGGTGCAGACAACACCCAAGTCGAACCTGTGTTTTGATAATGGCAAAGAGTTCAAAAGTTAAGATGTTATGTTTATCTAACATGCTACTTGAGTATGCAGATTGAAGTCCTAGCAAAGGACTGCTAGGCACCTAGCGAAGGACTGCTAGGCACTAAAACCAGAAGTCCTGGCGACCGGTTGTTGGGCACCTAGCAAAGGGCTGCAAGGAGTCAAAGACCTAGCGAAGGACTACTAGGCACTAGGTGAAGGACTGCCTGGAACCAAAGACCTAGCGAAGGACTGCTAGGCACCAGGTGAAGGACTGCTTGGAACCAAAGACCTAGCGAAGGACTGCTAGGCACCAGGCAAAGGACTGCTTGGTAACGAAGACCTAGCGAAGGACTGCTAGGCACCAGGCGAAGGACTGCTGGGCAAAAATCCAACCGGAGGAGCCGGTTAGCAATAGGTAAATTCTCCTGAGAGGAGTAGGTGAGGACGCGTTCCCCGTCGAGGGAACAGTATGTAACGCCCGCTTTTTTTTTCTAAAGCGGCGTTACGCTAGCGTACTTAGGGGCACGTACTTAGGGGCATGTGAACATCATAAGGCAGCGGAATACTTAAATCTTACACATACATGCGCCTATCTATCCTTCCTAACATGGTGACAAGGAACCTAACATGGTAACATCATACTTAGCATCATAGCATACTTAACATCATATCATACTTAACATCATATCATAAAGTCACCTAAGTCATTCAGTAAGCACATAAATATCAAACGTAAAGTTTTAGCTTAAGACTTGTAAATGTATCTCTTCCTTGGCCAAGTCACTACCACACACATATTTTTGTCCCTCTTGCTGCTTCCCCCTATTGTCCTCTTGCTTGATCTGCGGTACAAGGAAATAAGACTATAAGCACATAGGCTTAGTAAGACTCATTCCTACTCACTAAAACCATTCGTCACTTAAACATAAGCACACAAAACATTAGCATAACTTGGTGCTTGGCATGAATCATAAGCATAAGACTTCAACCATCCTTAACAATATCTAAACATGGCATACATATAACATAAAGAAACATACTTAACATGGCATGATACATGGCATACATATAAACATAAAAACATAATTAACATGGCATGATACATGGCATACGTATAAACATAAAAGCATAATTAACATGGCATGATACATGGCATACATATAAACATAAAAGCATAATTAACATGGCATGATACATGACATATATATAAACATAAAAGCATAATTAACATGGCATGATACATGGCATACATATAAACATAAAACATAATTAACATGGCATGATACATGGCATGGTTTCTATAATAGCATATGACCAACTTCATAACCTAAACATAAACACAAGAATTTTACCATCATGCATAATTCTCAACCATGAAACATAAGCATAAAACATTATTATCTTGGCATAATGCATAGCATGAACGAATGCATGAGTCAAATGTATGTACATAAGGATGCTTACTTTTAAAATCATACTTTTGAATACTTAAACGTCATCATAACATCATTGGGGGTCCACGGCTTATACCACATACATACATCATAAACGTGCATCCCTAAGTAGATACGAGGTAGCGAGCCCCGACCTACTAGGGTAAGGACAGCATAGTCGGTAGTCCCAGAACCGGGGCGTTCTTAAGTTGCCCATCCCTGTTGCACAGCTTCGGTAGTGCCAGAACCGTGGACAGCATAGTCGGTAGTCCAGAACCGGGGCGTTCTTAAGGTGCCCATCCCTTGGACCCATACTTCGGTCCGGTACAAGCCCATTCATAAAGTAAAATACTTCATATGCTTTATCATTCGTACATCATGGCATGCATCTTTATTCATCAAACATTGCATGCATCTTCATTCATAAACATGGCATGTGTAACGACCCGGCCCGTCTACCGGCCCATTTACCGGCCCATTTACCGGTCCTTATGACCGTCGTACCGTCGACCATCGACCGTGCCGTCATTCATAAACATGGCATACACATTCATTCATAAACATAACATGCATCTTCATTTATAAACATAACATGCATCTTCATTCGTAGAACATGGCCTACTTACATAAACATCATTCTTATTCCTAGTGCTTGCATGATCATGGAATATAAGGTGAGCATTGCATTATGTTCATTGAACATGACATGTTTGCAAAGACAATTATCCTAATCCATAGAGTTTGCATGATCATGATATCTAAGGTAACCATTGCATTTCATACATAAGCATGGTATTCATCCCAAGCATACATAAGTAGGACTTCCATAAACATACTACCTACCATTCAAGTGCATGGCATAGAACACAAGACATTCATAAATAAACCCTATTAAGCATGGCATCCAATCATAAACATACAAACATGAAACATGGTACTTAAGGTTAGGGTTATTTGTATCATAACTTCTACCACATGCTTGAACCTATATATATATATATATATATATATATATATATATATACTTCATAATGAGCCATAAACCATCATTCTTCAAACCCTAACTCCTCCCATACCCTAGTTATCTTGCTTGGCCGAAACTTACAAGGAAGGGTTCCTTCATTCAATTAACATGTAAGATAGCATAAGGTAAAGAAACAACCATACATTACCTATAAGCCCATGGGAAGTCATTAGGGCTCATGATTAGGGTTAACCCTAACCTTTAGCCCTCCTTCTTAGGGCTGGCCGAAACCCTACATGGGCCATGGGTCCATGGAAAAATTCATAAAAATTCCAATTAAACACCTAACACCTTCCATACCATACCCTAGGAGCCCTTGGGACCCTTACTTGGGGTAAGCCCAAACTTGTTGCCCTATTATCCATCATGGCCGAAACTTGGAGGGTCTCTAGGCCATGTGAAAATTCACATAAAACATCCTCAACCTCCCTTGTATCATGAGGATACACAAGCCATACACTTGAAGGGTTAGATCTAGCCCTAACCATGGGATCATGGTGGTGGCCGAAAACCCTAAGGGCACTAGGGTACTCCCAAAATTCTCCAAATCATATTTTTAACCTATATTCATCATGAGAAACATTAGAAAACATGGGAGATATTTTTAACATCATTTTTGAATCTAAACAAGTGGTGGCCGAAAGTTTCAAACAAGGAGCATGGGTTTTTCTCAACATAAAACCTAAACGAAACTTCATCATATGATAAACATCAAAGAGAACTATCATACCACAGGTGAGGGAGTCTTACCTTAGGGTATCTTGGTTTTAGACCTTAGGTTTGGGAGAAGGATGGAGACCTTTGTTCTTTTTAACCACCTCTAGCCTTTGTAACCTTGAACAAGAATCTTGGATCTTGAAGGAGTGGACTTCTTGTGGACTTTTCCCCAAGGAAAACCCCTCCTATGGGGTTCGGCTAGATGGAGGAAGAAGGAGAATAAATGTGGCTTGGTGGATGAGGAGAAGAGAAATGAACCTTAATGGTTAAGTTATTTCCTATTTATGTACCATGAAGAGGGGTAAGTGAAGAGACATGGTGCCTTCTCTCATGTGACTCTTCACTTCCTCTAGCCTTAACAAGAATTTACTTCATTCCCTTATAGCACTCCCTTGCTAGGTGAATTGGTTAGAGCATGCATGGTTGTACAAGAGGTCGAAGGTTCAATCCTGGTGCATGCACTAATTTTTTTATTTTCTTTTTTATTTCATTTTTCCTTATTTTCAAAAATTCCCTAAAATTCCCCCATAATCATGCTAAAATTCCAAATTACAATTCTTTTATATTTATATTAATTTCTACCTAATTAAAACTCATTTTTAAAGCCCATATAAGGCCCATTATTACTTAACTTCTCAATTTAAATGAGAAAATCATGGATCTCCAGCCTAGAGTTCGTACTAATATCTCTAGGTTCTTCGGAAAATTATCTAGACATGATCAATATTTTAAGGAAAATATTAAGATAATTTTTCGGGTCATTACACAGTAGGCGTCGGTTCGACCTAGGGCTCCATTTTGGAGACCCAAAGTTAGAACCAAGACAGCTACGACTGTAAGACTCTCTAACATACTTGCTTTATCATGTTTGGTACTAACCCTGGATGTAGAACCGAAGGAACGAGTGTCTGCATCTCAGAACGCCTCAAAGTAAAGAGGCAGCAGTTGGGTTGGGAGCCCGGAAGGTCCTGGGCGCCCTAGGTAAAAGCCAAACAAGAGTTGAGGAAGAAAAAACTTCGGAAGCTCACTGGGCGGGGCGCCCCCATGCTCCCGGCTGCCCCCATGCTCCCGGGCACCCCGGATGCCTCGGGAGCCCTAGGCTTAAGCCAACGAAGCGGATAGCGTTTAACTCAGCGAGAAGTCAGCGGACTGAGTCAACCCGGGTGCCCCCTGCTTCCTGGGCGCCCCCGTCAAACCTCGAGCCCGATCCTAGAGGGATAAGGGCTGACTGAGTTGCGGATGAGGCTTTGCGGATCGGGAGACACGTGGAGGGTGCCCCCACCGTTCCGGGCGCCCCCAGGTGCACTATATAAGGGGGTCGACCCCTAAGGCTTTAACAACAATTCTTCCAACGCTACTACTCTCTTCAACTCATGTGCTCTGCTCCGGAAACCTCCCATCTCGAGATTGAAGCGCTGACGACGACCCTCTGCTCCGAAGTACAATCCACACCGGGCGTCAGTAACGAAAGAGCTTAATTTTAAGTTTACTGTACTACATCTATAAAATCTCTCTGTAAACATTTGCGCGCATATAGAATTGCCCGCAGTAAACGGTCAACGACCGTGGGCCTTGGAGTAGGAGCCGACCGCGACTCCGAACCAAGTAAATCCTTACGTTCGTGTTTGTGTTTTTAATTTCCGCTCCTCATTCTCTTAAAATTATATCCGAAAAAGTTTTACGATATTCACCCCTCCCCCTCTATCGTTCTTATCGATCCAACAAGTGGTATCAGAGCGGGGAAGCTCAAATTTGGTGCAACCACCAATTTGAGAATTTTTCGAATTTTCTTCGAATTGTTTTAATTTTTCGAAAGTTTATCGTTAATCGAGACCGGTGCATCACCACTAGATAATTATTTTTTTTCCTGCACTGCCAATCCAAGACCAAGTCTTGGGACATTTTTTCCTTTTCTCTGTCTGTTTCAGTAATTACTTAATGGCCATGCAAGAAGGCTTCAGTACCGCAAGACCACCACTCTTCAGTGGAGAGGACTTCTCCTACTGGAAGAGTAGGATGGAGGGCCACCTGAAAACTCAGGTGGACATGTGGATAATAATCCAGTCCGGACTGGAAATACCGAAGAATGCTGACGGAGTACAACAATCTTACATTGATTGGGATGCTTCACTCTAAAGGAAAATTGAAGCTGATGCCAAAGCGACCCAAACGCTCCAATGTGGCCTAACTAAGGAGGAGCTGAACCGGGTGGGTCCATTCAACAGCGCAAAAGAACTGTGGGGTAAGCTGATTGAATTACACGAAGGAACCTCCGACACCCAAATCAGCAAGAGGGACCCTTCTACTGAACAAGCTGTACACCATCAAGATGAATGACAGCGAATCTGCGGCTCAGCTCAACGCCAGAATTCAAGAGCTGATGAATGGTCTACACACCATCGGTCACAAGATAAAAAATCATGACCTGATAAGGTACGCCCTTAACGCTTTCCCAAGAAACACTTTGTGGGCATCTATGGTAGATGCGTACAAAGTTTCAAGGGATCTTTTTAAAATTAAGTTAGATGAACTATTTTCTGAATTAGAATTGCATGAGCAGACTAACTGCAATCTTGCCAAGAAAGGCATCGCTTTTGTTGAAGGAAAAGCTAGAAAGACAACCAAGAAGAAGCCTCAACCTGTACCAGAGTCTGATTCAGACTCAGACTTAGAAGACAGCGAGGGAAGTCGACCAAAGCTGGTTCGGCTTGCCCGGGACTACTACAAAGAACTAAAGAACCAGACCAACAGAAGAAAAGCCAGCCAAAGAAAGGAAGAACCAACTGAACCCTCAAATGAAAAGAACAAACGAAACGTGACCTGTTACGAGTGCAAGAAGAAAGGTCACTACAAGACTGAATGCCCCAATATGAAGGAAACAAAGAAAACGAGAAAGAAGAAGGCACTTCAAGCAACGTGGGATGAGTCCTCCTCCTCCGAAGAAGAAGAGGTCCCACAGTCGAACCTACTCGCACTAACCGCCTCAGAAGAAATTGAGACCGAGTCAGAATCGGAACCGAACGATGGCAAACTTACATTTTAAGATGATGGAGAAATAACTGTAAGTGGTTTTACTAGAAATCAGTTAAATGAATTAATTGCGTATCTTTCTCAAGACTTGGCGAAAGCTAAACTCCGAGCCGAATCTCTCCGACAGGAAGTAAAACTCCTGAAAGAGGGAGCTGACTCTAGATCCTTAACTGAGAAGGTTCAAGAAGGAACCTCTACTCAAGTTGAAAAACTTGAGAAAGAGAACTCCTCCTTGAAAACTCAAGTCAAGGACCTAAGAGCAGCCTTAGAACGGTTCACTTCTGGTTCCAAGGGTCTTGACATGATTCTTGGAAAAAAAAAGTCGGTTCTAAATCAATCCGGATTAGGCTATAGAACCAAGTCTAGACAAAGATCATACTATGCTGTGCTGAACCAGTCCAGACCTAAAATTCAGGCATGGGTACCCAAATTGTGCCCGAACAAACCAACTGGATCAAATCAGTATTGGATCCCCAAGGGCAAGATTCACATCTTGCCAATAATTTTCTGGCATTATTATGGATTTTTAGGAATTTTTCTAGTATTTTTCGGAATAAAAATTTGAAAAAAAAAATTTAATGGTCTCGGAGAGGTTCGACCTCGCGACCACGCGGCTGGCCAAGGCCTTTAGCGGGCTCGACTAACCGGAAGGCCAAGGGTATCAAGCACAGAAAAAGATGGAGAGAAATAATGTTATAGGGTAGTTAGGCCTTTTCATTAAGAGGTATATTAACCCCGCTTAAGTCGCGTAAGTGGGTTTAGGGCTTGTTGGTGGCTGCGTGCGAGAAGAGGGCGAGGGAGGGGCTGCAAAAATAGAGGAAGCCAAGGAGTTCTTCTTCTTCTTCTCTTTCCCCTTGAGTAGAGAGAATCTAGGGTTTCTCCCTAGGGCCAAAGAGTGGAGGTTTCTCACAAGGAAGAAGAGAGGAGTTCTACGCTAGGTTTATACCTCGATTTAGTGAGTTTTCTTCAAGATAAGTGTAAGTAGATCAATCACCTGCAATAGGAGTAGTTTTCGTATGTAAGATCTTGTTGTAGAACCATGTTTTATGATGCATGCGTTAAGATTATGGTTAGCGTGTGTTTTAAGTTCTTAAAGATGCATGTTTTTTTTCATGATAGAAATTTAATTGGTTTAGATTTGGTGTATGTAAGCTAAGCATGATAAGATATAATTTGTGAAGAGTCCCAAAAATGAGGTTGGGATTAAGGGCACGCAAGGTGCTCGATGAAGGTCCCAAGTAAGAAAGGTAAAGGGTTTTAAGTGCAAAATTTATGCAAAAGTAAGATAGTTGATAAATATAAGTACTGTAAGTAAGAAAGTATTTTATTTTCAGAAAGTGACATGTACCGGGCAAATGGAAGGCCCACCGAAAGATAGAAAGAAGCTCTAATAGGGTGTGGTGGCTAGCTACCCCACAACCTATTAGAGAAGCGCGCAATTGGTACATTGATACCATGGTACAATGTCAAGGCCTAAAGAAAGTTGAATATTATTTTCAAGTATATAAGTATTTACAAGTATTTTATCTTTGAGTACATATCTTTATTTCAATAAGTTCACATTGATACTTTGCAAGCATGATAAGGAGTAAGAGTAAGGAGGTTAGTGTTTTAATGTATGAACATGTTAAGGTTACAAATGTTTTATGCAAGTAATGTTTTCAACATGATTGAGCATGATAAGAATATGAAAGTTTTTCCCATATGCATGTATTTTGGAAGTAAGCATCCTTTGAAATGAACATGTTTATTGTTGATAGCATGGATTTGTGAGTTTAGGATTTACTTACTAAGAATTTTGCTTATTAGTTGCATTTCCTCCTATTGCAGATAAAGGTAAAGAAAAAGCATAAGTTATAGAGGTGACCAAGACTTGCATTGATGTTCAGTGGCGGCGGAACCGTGGAAGAGATCTTTGGGATAAGTCTTAGAGGCGTTTTGATTTATAAAAACTCATGGTTGATGTTTTGGATTGGTAGGATGTGATCACCTTATTTAAACTTTACATGGAGTCAAAGTGGGGTACAATGTTTGTAGGAATTACATGTGTTTTGATAAGTTTGTTAAATTTCGTAGAAATCCTAATTTCAAGTTATTAGATTCGTTTTGAGTTGTTAAGATGCTTATAAAACTAGTATGGAGTTTAGTTTTGGAGTTGTTTCATTATATGCATTGGAAGAGTATGGATTATGGACCCTTGGAAGGAGTTCTCAGGTCTGAAACTGCAGTTTTCAGGCGTGCCAATCGACTGGTTCAGAACCAGTCGACTGCGATATCGAACAGAACCTCCTATTCGATGCACCAGTCGACTGCCATGAGGCCAGTCGACTGGTGCCAGGCACAGAAAGTTTCTGTGCCCGATACCAGTCGACTGGCTATTTAGCAGTCGACTGGTAGCATTGAAAAGAAAGTGTTATAGAGTAGATGGTTAGTGCTTTAGTTTTACACCTAAGAGGTCTAGGGGTCAAATCCTTGCAAAGCAAATAAAATGAAAGTTTTTTTTTAAATAGGAAAAAAATCAGAGCAAGTTAAGGGAAGTCAAGTAGTTGTAATCTAAGGCTAAGAATAAGCTAAAGTTAAGGTTAAGTAAATGTTGCGCCTGTCATAAGGAAGAGAGAGCGAAGTTAAGGAGGCGGGCCGTTACAGAGTGGTATCAGAGCAAAAGGTTCCATCCTTCCGCCACACTGACATCAAGCATCAATCCTGCCGCCTACCAAGTAAGAAGTTCATATGTTGTAGTTTTTGTATACTTTTCATTATTGACTGCTAGTATCATTAAGTGAATGATGATAAGAAAGTATGTTAGTATTATTATATGCTATTATGTGCATGATCAGTATGTGCTATATGAGTAAGATGACATGATATGACATATCATGATATGAATATGATGATATGAGAATGATGATAGTGAAATAATGTAATGTCCTTAGTGAAGTAATGGCATTATTCTCTTTATGAGATAATAGTAAGAGAATGACAAGTTGACGTCCTAGAAAGGCTCAAAACGAGGAGCGAGCTTCTAGAGGGTAAAAGGCAGAGTAAGTACCACCACCAAATCTCTTAGAGGTGGTGGCGCAGTTACTGAAATAGTTAACAGAACAACAACAAGTTATTACCACCTTAATGGCTAACCAGCAGGCTGCTCCCATTACTCCGCCGGTGGAGAATATAGTAGCACCAGTTGTGACCGAAGATCCATCGGTTACATCTGTAGTCCCGGCATGGGCGGTACGACAAGAAGTATACTTCATCTAGTGGCAGATATTGAAGCCAGGGAACTTCTCATGCACAACCGAACCATGGGATGCTCAAGCATGGTTCAAGTCTTTAGAAAGCATAGTAGAGCTACTGGATTTGCCTGAAGTAGAGAAGATAAAGTGTGCATTTTTCTTCCTTACGGGAGATGCTAGAATATAGTGGGAGAGAGTCAAGGCCAAGAGAAATGTCAGCCAGATGACATGGGCCGACTTCGAGACTGAGTTCTTCGAAGAATACTTTCACATGCGAGTAACCAACAAGCACTATGATGAATTCATGGAGTCCAGACAAGGAGAACTATCCGTGGATAAAGCAGTGAAGATGTTTAAGCGGTTAGCTCATCTGTGCCCAGAGCTAGTTAGCACTGAAAAAGAAAGAGTCAGACTAATATTGAAAATGTGAAGGCCTGAGATAGCGTTAAATGTGGCCAGGGTGTTAAGCGGCCACAACCCTCCGAAGAACTAATAAGTAGTGCTTTGATCACTGAGCACTACTTAAACAGTTCAAAGGCCACCAGAAATGTTGAACGATGAAGTTCATAACAACCTTACCTTCGGGAGAGGTCATGGCATCTACTCAGTGGCTACGAGCTGTATTAATTCAAATTTCCAACCGAGAGCTCTATAGTGATTTAGTAGTCCTTGAGATGAAGGATTTTGATCATTTTAGGGATGGATTTCTTGAGCAAGTATAGTGCCTCTAATGAATGCCGCAAAAGGAAAGTCAAGTTCACACCAGAAGCAGAACCTCCATTTGAGTTTATTGGAGACCCAAAGAGAAAGACAAAAAGGTTCTTATCTACCTTACAAGCTCAAAGAATGTTAGAGAAGGGGTGCTCTGGTTTTCTAGCTCATATAGTGGATGCAAGTCAAGGAGAAGGGTTGAAGAGAGAAGAAGTGAGGGTAGTCTGTGACTATCCTGAGGTGTTTCCTGAAGAGTTACCCGGACTCCCTCCCAATTGGGAAATTGAGTTTGAAATTGAGTTGGCCCCAGGAACCAACCCAATTTCGAAGGTACCTTATCGCATGGCGCCAGCGGAACTGAAAGAATTACAAGAACAATTGCAAGAGCTGCTCGACAAGGGTTTCATCCGCCCTAGTCATTCACCTTGGGGAGCTCCTGTATTGTTCGTCAAGAAGAAAGATGGATCCATGGGAATGTGTATAGATTATCGAGCCTTGAATAAGGTAACCATCAAGAACAGATATCCCTTGGCAAGGATAGATGATTTATTCGATCAGTTGAAGGGAGCCACTGTGTTCTCCAAAATAGATCTGCGATCAGGTTACCATCAGCTCAAAGTGAAGGAGAGTGATGTGCCAAGGACTGCTTTCAGTACAAGATATGGGCACTACGAGTTTGTGGTCCTGCCCTTTGGAGTGACAAACGCCCCTGCGACGTTTATGGATCTAATGAATCGAGTGTTCAAGGATTTTCTTGACAAGTTCGTCATTGTCTTCATTGATGATATCCTAGTGTATTCAAAGACTCAGGAAGAACATGACGAACACCTGAAGATAGTGTTGCAGACCTTACATCAGAGGGAGCAGTACGCCAAATTCTCAAAGTGTGAGTTTTGACTTGACCAGGTGGCCTTTCTAGGCCACATCATTTCCAAAGAAGGCATTATGGTAGACCCAACCAAGATTGAAGCAGTTAGTAACTGGAGTCTACCAAAGAATGCTAGTGAGATCAAAAGTTTTCTGGGTTTAGCAAGGTACTACAGAAGGTTTATAGAGGACTTTTCAAAGATAGCTTCTCCACTTATAGCCCTTACCAAAAAAAATAAGAAGTATGAGTGGATTGAAGACTGTGAGCAGAGTTTCCTTGAGTTGAAGAAGAGACTGACAAGCGCTCCTATTCTTACAGTACCCGAGGATGATAAGAGCTTTGATATATACAGTGATGCATCAAAGCTAGGAATTGGAGTCGTACTTATGCAAGAAGGCAAAGCCATAGCTTATGCTTCCAGGTAACTCAAGGATTATGAAAAGAATTACCCCACCCATGATCTGGAGTTGGTAGCTGTAGTCTTCGCTCTAAAAATATGGATACATTACCTGTATGGAGTGCAGTGCAAGATTTATACAGATCACCAGAGTCTGAAATATTTCTTCACTCAGAAAGACCTCAATATGAGACAGCAAAGGTGTAACGACCCGGAAAATTCTCTTAATATTTTCTGAAAATATTGAGCATGTCTAGATAATTTTCCGAAGGACCTAGAGGCATTAATACGAACATTGGCCTAGGAAATTCATGTTTTCTCATTTAAATTGAGGAAACCAAGTGCTAATGGGCCTTATATGGGCTTCCTAGTACTAGGATTATAGGTGGATTTTTAGGAAGAATTAGTATAAATATAAATATGAATTTATTTGGGCACATTAACATGATTATGGGAAAGTATTAGCCTAACGTTCCCATCTAAATTGAGGAATTTGGTACTAATGGGCTTTAAATGGGCCCAAAAATGGGTATTAATTAGGTAAAGTTAATATAAATATAAAAGAATTTTATTTAGGAATATTAGTACAATTATGGGTAATTTTAGGGGGGATTTTCGGAATTTAAGAAAATAAAGTAATAAAATAAATGAAATGAAAATCAAAATAAAAATAAATGTGCATGAGCCAAGGATTGAACCTTGGACCTTTTGTACAACCAAGAATGCATTAACCAACTCACCTAGCAAGGAATTCTTATGAGTAATTGAAGTGGAGGATGGTTAAGAGGTAAAAGGAGGTGAAGGGTCATGGAGAGGCCCTTCATTTGCCTCCTTGATGGGTTATAATGAGAGGAGTTTTGGGAGTTACTTCTTCTCTCAATCAATTGCATTTCCTCTCCTCTTCATTCCTCATTCTTGCCGAGCACCAAAGGGAGGAATTCCTTGGGGAAAACTTCACAAGAGGTCTCATCTCTCAAGATCTAAAGTTCCTACAAGGTGACAAGGACTAGTTGTGGTCAAGAGATACCAAGTCCTCTTCCTTCTCCTCTTTCAAGGTTCGAAAAATCAACAAATCTAAGGTAAGACTCCCTCACCTGTGGTATAATAGTTATCTATGATTTCCATGATTTTTAGTATGACATATGGGTTAGTTTTTGGATGTGATGTTGAAAGGAAAGAAAAACCAAGGTCCTTAAGTTTATGGATTTCGGCCACTATGATTTAAATGTCTATAAATATGTTAAAAATCATGATAATGTTATTTGATTTTCCCTTTTGATGTTTAGAAGTTAAGTATAATTTTTGGGAATTTTTGGAGTACCCTAGAACACTCTAGGGTTTCGGCCAACATGAATGGGACAAAACCAAGGTCCCTATGTTTATGGGTTTCGGCCACCATGATTTAAATGTCTATAAATATGTTAAAAATCATGATAATGTTATTTGATGTTCCCTTATGATGTGTAGAGGTTAAGTATAATTTTTGGGAATTTTTGGAGTACCCTAGGACACCCCAGGGTTTCGGCCAACATGAAAGAAACAAAAACTGAGGACCCTAAGTTTAAGGGTTTCGGCCATCATGTTTTAAAGGTCTATAATTATGCTAAAAATCATGATAATGTTATTTAATGTTCCCTTATGATGTTTAGAAGTTAAGTATAAATTTTGGGAATTTTTGGAGTACCCTAGAGGCCCATATGGTTCGGCCAACCCCAAGGACCCAAGGGTTAGGGTTGAGTCTTTAACTTCAAGCATATGTTTATGTGTTGCCATGATATAAGGATGAAGGATGGTGATTATGTGAATTTTCACGTGGCCTTGGGACTCCACAAGTTTTGGCCAATAAGGGTTAATAGGATAAAAGTTAAGATTTATTTCATGTAAGGGTCCTAATGGCCCTATGGTAAGATGTGATTTATGTTTATGAATGATATGCCATGTTTACGAATGATATGCCATGTTTATGAATGATATGCCATGGTTATGCATGATATGCCATGTTTATGAATGATATGCCATGGTTATGCATGATATGCCATGTTTATGAATGATATGCCATGTTATGAATGATATGCCATGTTACGAATGATATGTCATGTTTATGAATGATATGCCATGGTTATGCATGATATGCCATGTTTAGGAATGATATGCCATGTTTTAGGATAATACGAATGTATGCCATGCTCTATGAATGATGTGTACATATGCCATGCCTAAGAATGAAAATGATGAATGACAAGTATGATGAATGAAAGATGATGCTTATGTCTTTAAGGCATAAATATGCTAAACGGCACGGTCGATGGTCGACGGTACGACGGTCGAGAGGACCGGTAAATGGGCCGGTAGACGGGCCGAGCCGTAACAAGTTATGCTATGATGAGTATGCCGTGAATGTCTTATGAATGATGAAGCATGAAAAGTATTTTACTTTATGTATGGGCTTGTACCGGACCGAAGTATGGGTCCAAGGGATGGGCACCTTAAGAACGCCCCGGTTATGGACTACCGAAGCTGTCAACGGTTCTGGCACTACCGGAGCTGTGCAACAGGGATGAGCTCCTTAAGAAGCGCCTCGGTTCGGGGACTACCGATTATGCTGTCCTTACCCTAGTAGGTCGGAGCTAGCTACCTCGGATTTACTAGGGATGCGCGCTATGATGTATGTATGTGGTACAAGCCGGGGACCCCAAATGTTATGATGATGATGTTTAAGCATTTTCAAAGTATGTTTTAAAAGTTAAGCATCTTTATGTAAATGCATTCCACCCATGCATTCATACATGATATGCATTATGTTACGATAAGGATGTCTTATACTTATGCTTTACGATAAAAGATATGCATGAATGATCTAGGTCAGGATTATGTTAAGAAGATGTTCATATGATAGGATAGAAGATATGCCTATGTTTATGCCATATAGGTTGATTTTTGTTACGTTATGCTATGCCACGTATTATGCCATGCCACTACGTTTAAGCTTATACCATGTCTTATGCTATGCTAGGGAAGATTATTATGTTATGTTATGCCATGTTTCATGCTATGCTTAGAATGTTAGTATGATTATGTTCATGCCATGTCTCATGCTATGCTACGAATGTTCACTTATGTTTATGATTATGCCATGTCAAGGGTATGGTAAATATGATGATGTTTTATGTGCTTATTATGAAATGACGAATGTTTTAGTGAGTAGGAAAGAGTCTTACTAAGCCTGTGTGCTTATAGTCTTCTTTCCTTATACCGCAGATCATGCAAGGGGATAACGAGGAAGCTGCAGGAGGGCCTGAAGTATATGTGTGATGGTGACTTGGCCCATGAAATCGAATGTGTTAACCGTTTATGCTAAGAACTTTATTTTTGCTACCTATATGCTCGAATAGTGACTTATGGAACTTTATGATAAGATGTCAAGTATGATATGATATGAACCTTATGGTATGATGTTAAGCATGTTATGATATGATGTTAAGCATGACGTTCATATGTTAAGTTCCACGTCATTATATTAGGGATGGTAGTAGGGGCATGTATATGTAAGGGTAAAGTTATTCCGCTGTAGTATGATGTTACATGCCTTAAGTATGTCAGCGTAACGCCGCTTTAAAAAAAAAAAGTGGGCGTTACAGGTTGGTATCAGAGCCGTTACCATCTCACTGCACACACATCAAGCCCTCTCCTGCAGCTTCCAAGTAAGTACCTTTAAGTATATTTTATGTTCTATTATGGTTCTAGAATGATGATACCTATGACTATAGAATATGCAAGTATGAATGGTATGGATGATGAAAAGTACGTTACGATAAGTAACGATGAATGATGCTTTATCTTATTTTAGGAATTAGATATTTAAAACAATATAGGGGTAGCAAAATAGTGAGGTTGATCATACTTGTATTTGGTGAAGGGGAACATGGCTAGAAGACAGAGTCACCGACTTAACGAGGCAACCCGATCGCCTGACCTGATGGAATTAGTGACTCAACTTCAGCGTCAGGTCAGCGAGCAGCAGCAGACCATTAACACCTTGATGAATCAACAGGAAAATTCCACTAACCCACCAGTGAATCAGACTGCTATACCTGTGGCACCTACTATTACGCACACTCCTCCACCGGGTCCAACCACTGTGGCACGACAGGAAGCTTATTTGATCCAGTGGTTAAGGCTGAAATCGGAGAATTTCTCGGGTGCTGGCGAACCTTGGGACGCCCAGGCATGGTTCAAGACGATGGAAAGTACCTTAGAGTTGCTGGACTGGCTTGAACATGAGAAGATCAAGTGTGCGTCGTTCTGCCTGTCTGGGGATGCCAGGATGTGGTGGGAAAGGATTAAGGCCAAGAGGCCGGTGGGTCAGATGGCGTGGTCAGATTTTGAATCAGAGTTCTTTGAAGAGTTTTTCAACATGCGGGTCACGAACACACACTATGACGAATTCGCAGAATTTCGGCAGGGCGATCTCTCGGTTAATGAGGCGGTGAAGAAATTTAACCGACTGGCTCGACTGTGCCCTGAGTTGGTTCGTACTGAGAAAGAGAGGGTCCGACTTATGCTAAGAATGTTACGGCCGGAAATAGCTCTGAATGTGGCTGGTGGAGTTAACAGGCCCTAGACCACTGAGGAACTGTTCAGTAGTGCCCTACTCACTGAGCACTATTTGAACAATATCAAACAGCAACGGAAGGCGATGAATGAAAGAGGATAGAGGTCGCAGAGCAACCACGCTAGCGGGAAGGGGGATCAGGGTGGTAAACGAAAGCCATGGAACAACTCTCAAGGGGGCCCAGCGAATAAACAGACCAAGTTTCCACCATGCGCGACATGCGGGAAGAACCACTCTGGGGAATGCCGCAAGGGTACCAACCGGTGTTTCACCTGTGGTGCGGAAGGACATATGGCGGTTCACTGTCCTACCAAAAACCAGACCCTTCCCCAACCCCTGGCTCAGTACCAGGGCGCACCAGCAAAGTTGCACTATTTGCCAGCTGAGTTGGAAGGGACCCCGATGGTGGAGGCCTCTCCAACACTAACAAACGCCAGAGTTTTCTCAGTTACCAAGGAAGACGCAGCGGAAGCTTCTACGGTTGTCACAGGTCAGATATTTATTTCTAGTCAGTATGCTACTGCATTATTTGATACTGGGGCAACGCACTCGTTTATTTCGGTACCCTTTACCAAGAAGATAGATAGGTTTCCGCAAGTGTTAGACTGCAGGTTCTTAACGACCCTACCCTCAGGAGAAATAATGACATCCACTCATGTGCTGTGTGCGGTGCCGGTCAGAATTACAGGAAGGGAACTTTATTGTGATCTGATAGTGCTTGACATGAAGGATTATGATGTTATAATGGGAATGGATTTCCTGAGTAAATACAGTGCTTCTATTGAATGCCGTAAACGAAAGGTGGTTTTCCGGCCAGAGGCAAGTGCTATGTTCGAATTTATCGGAGAGCCAAGGAGAAGAACCAAGAAATGTTTATCAACTCTCCAAGCTCAGAAGATGTTAGACCAGGGATGTACGGGATTCCTAGCATATGTGGTCGATGCCAGTCAAGTGAAGAATCGGAAGCTGGAGGATGTCCGGGTGGTATGTGATTTCCCAGAGGTTTTCCCAGAGGAATTACCAGGATTAGCTCCCGATAGAGAAGTGGAATTTGAGATTGAATTAATTCCTGGTACTAACCCGATTTCCAAGGCACCTTACCGTATGGCGCCGACGGAATTAAAGGAACTTCAGGAACAGCTACGGGAGTTGCTAGATAAGGGATTTATCCGCCCTAGTCATTCCCCCTGGGGAGCTCCGGTACTGTTTGTGAAGAAGAAAGATGGATCTATGCGAATGTGCATAGATTATCGAGCACTGAACAATGTAACTATTAAGAACAGGTATCCCCTTCCGAGGATAGATGACCTGTTTGACCAGTTAAAAGGAGCCACTATTTTCTCAAAGATTGATTTGAGGTCTGGGTATCATCAAGTTAGAGTAAAACAGGAGGATATTCCAAAGACTGCTTTCCGAACGAGGTACGGGCACTTTGAATTTGTTGTTATGCCTTTCGGCGTGACGAACGCCCCTGCTATGTTTATGGACCTGATGAATCGGGTGTTCTCGTCGTTCCTTGACAAATTTTTAATCGTCTTCATCGACGATATTCTTATTTATTCGAGGACCCAAGAAGAGCACGCTGAGCACCTAAAGAAAGTATTAGAGATTCTTGGGGAAAAGCAACTATATGCGAAATTTTCCAAATGTGAGTTCTGGCTCGACCAAGTGGGCTTTTTGGGCCATATTATTTCTAAAGACGGAGTTATGGTGGATCCAATGAAGGTTGAAGCGGTGAATAACTGGAGCCGGCCGAAGAATGCCAGCGAGATCAGAAGTTTTCTTGGATTGGCAGGATATTATAGGAAATTTGTGGAGGAGTTCTCGAGGATTGCAGCCCCTTTAACAGCTCTCACCCGGAAGGACAAGAGGTATGAGTGGACGGAAGACTGTGAAAAGAGTTTCGTGGAACTAAAAAGGAGACTCACAAGTGCACCCATCCTTACTCTTCCAGAAGGTAACCAGATTTTTGATATGTATAGCGATGCCTCCAAATTAGGACTTGGAGCTGTACTTATGCAGAGTGGGAAGGTTATTGCCTATGCCTCTAGACAACTCAAGGAATATGAACAGAATTACCCCACTCATGATCTGGAATTGGCCGCAGTGGTCTTTGCTCTTAAGATATGGAGACATTATCTGTACGGGGCACAGTGTCGAATTTATACAGACCACCAGAGTCTGCGATACTTCTTCACTCAGAAAGATCTGAATATGAGACAACGCCGATGGCTTGAGTTGGTAAAGGACTATGACTGTGAGATCCTCTATCATCCAGGGAAGGCAAACAAAGTGGCCGATGCACTCAGCCGGAAGTCAAGTGCCGCCTTGATGTCCATATCTAAATTACCCCGACCACTTGAAAGAGAAATTTTGAATTTTGGGGTCGAGGTCATCTCCGGGCGACTTTCCAACATGACAATATCACCCGCACTGTTTGAGGATATATTGGAAAAACAAGAGGGCGATCTGAGTCTGCAGAAAATAAAACAAGGGATCCTGGAAGGAAAGGACGATGGTTTCCATATCGCCAAAGGGGGGGTATTATACCTTAGGGATCGTCTATGTATCCCTAATGATCCGGAGCTTCGAAGAAAAATATTGACGGAAGCTCACGAGACCCCTTATTCGATGCATCCCGGATCCACCAAGATGTATCAAGATCTGAAGGAGAAGTTCTAGTGGTCCGGTATGAAGAGGGATGTGGCTCAGCATGTTGGTACTTGCATGACTTGCCAGCAAGTAAAGGCGGAACACCAGCGACCCGGAGGAGTTCTATAGCCACTAGCGATTCCGGAGTGGAAATGGGAAGACATCTCTATGGATTTCATTTCAGGGCTTCCCAGGACTACTAATGGATATGACGCAATATGGGTGATCGTGGATAGGCTGACGAAGTCTGCTCATTTCTTGGCGACCAAGATGACTTATTCGATTGAGCAACTGGCTCAACTATATGTTAAGGAAGTAATCAGACTTCATGGAGTTCCCAGGACCATTATCTCAGATAGGGATGGTCATTTTACTTCGCATTTTTGGGAATGCGTTCAGAAGTCTCTCGGCACCAAATTGCGATTTAGCACCGCCTTCCATCCGCAGACTGACGGGCAAACTGAACGGGTGAATCAAATATTAGAGGATATGTTGAGTGCTTGTGCCCTGGATTTCAAGGGAAGTTGGTGTCGATACCTATGCTTGGCGGAATTCGCTTACAACAATAGCTACCAAGCTACTATAGGAATGGCACCTTATGAAGCCTTGTATGGCAGGAGATGTAGATCTCCGATATGTTGGTACGAGAGTGGGGAAAAGAAGGAGATGGGGCTCGCAACGGATGTTATTGACAGCGCCACCCGAGCTATTCAAAATATTCGACAACGGATAGAAACTGCTCAGAGCCGGCAGAAGAGTTATGCCGATGTCCGGCGCAGACCATTGGAATTTAATGTTGGAGATTTGGTATTTCTTAAAGTAGCTCCTATTAAAGGGGTGACAAGATTTGGGAAGAAAGGAAAGCTGAGTCCGAGATATGTGGGGCCATACTTAATTCTGAAAAGAGTTGGTAAAGTGGCATATGAGTTGGAGCTGCCTCCAGAGATGTCAGCTATCCATAACATATTCCACGTATCCCTGCTTAAAAAGTGTATCCCGAATATGGACCAAGTGATCGAGCCGCAGATAGTACAAGTACAAGAGGACCTAAGTTATGAGAGCAGACCCATCCAGATTTTGGATAGGGAAGTCAAGAAGCTGAGGAATAAGGAGGTACCTCTAGTCAAGATCTTATGGCGAAGCCAGCGGTTCGAGGAAGCTACCTGGGAACGCGAGGACGAAATGAGGCGCAAGTACCCGGAATTATTCAAACTTCGAGGACGAACTTTCAAGAGGTATGGGGGATTGTAACTACCCGGAAAATTCTCTTAATATTTTCTGAAAATATTGAGCATGTCTAGATAATTTTCCGAAGGACCTAGAGGCATTAATACGAACATTGGCCTAGGAAATTCATATTTTCTCATTTAAATTGAGGAAACCAAGTGCTAATGGGCCTTATATGGGCTTCCTAGTACTAGGATTATAGGTGGATTTTTAGGAAGAATTAGTATAAATATAAATATGAATTTATTTGGGCACATTAACATGATTATGGGAAAGTATTAGCCTAACGTTCCCATCTAAATTGAGGAATTTGGTACTAATGGGCTTTAAATGGGCCCAAAAATGGGTATTAATTAGGTAAAATTAATATAAATATAAAAGAATTTTATTTAGGAATATTAGTACAATTATGGGTAATTTTAGGGGGGATTTTCGGAATTTAAGAAAATAAAGTAATAAAATAAATGAAATGAAAATCAAAATAAAAATAAATGTGCATGAGCCAAGGATTGAACCTTGGACCTTTTGTACAACCAAGAATGCTTTAACCAACTCACCTAGCAAGGAATTCTTATGAGTAATTGAAGTGGAGGATGGTTAAGAGGTAAAAGGAGGTGAAGGGTCATGGAGAGGCTCTTCATTTGCCTCCTTGATGGGTTTTAATGAGAGGAGTTTTGGGAGTTACTTCTTCTCTCAATCAATTGCATTTCCTCTCCTCTTTATTCCTCATTCTTTCTGAGCACCAAAGGGAGGAATTCCTTGGGGAAAACTTCACAAGAGGTCTCATCTCTCAAGATCTAAAGTTCCTACAAGGTGACAAGGACTAGTTGTGGTCAAGAGATACCAAGTCCTCTTCCTTCTCCACTTTCAAGGTTCAAAAAATCAAGAAATCTAAGGTAAGACTCCCTCACCTGTGGTATAATAGTTATCTATGATTTCCATGATTTTTAGTATGATATATGGGTTAGTTTTTGGATGTGATGTTGAAAGGAAAGAAAAACCAAGGTCCTTAAGTTTATGGATTTCGGCCACTATGATTTAAATGTCTATAAATATGTTAAAAATCATGATAATGTTATTTGATGTTCCCTTATGATGTTTAGAAGTTAAGTATAATTTTTGGGAATTTTTGGAGTACCCTAGGACACTCTAGGGTTTCGGCCAACATGAAAGGGACAAAACCAAGGTCCCTATGTTTATGGGTTTCGGACACCATGATTTAAATGTCTATAAATATGTTAAAAATCATGATAATGTTATTTGATGTTCCCTTATGATGTGTAGAGGTTAAGTATAATTTTTGGGAATTTTTGGAGTACCCTAGGACACCCCAGGATTTCGGCCAACATGAAAGAAACAAAAACTGAGGACCCTGAGTTTAAGGGTTCCGACCATCATGTTTTAAAGTTCTATAATTACGCTAAAAATCATGATAATGTTATTTAATGTTCCCTTATGATGTTTAGAAGTTAAGTATAAATTTTAGGAATTTTTGGAGCACCCTAGAGGCCCATATGGTTCGGCCAACCCCAAGGACCCAAGGGTTAGGGTTGAATCTTTAACTTCAAGTATATGTTTATGTGTTGCCATGATATAAGGATGAAGGATGGTGATTATGTGAATTTTCACGTGGCCTTGGGACTCCACAAGTTTCGGCCAATAAGGGTTAATAGGATAAAAGTTAAGATTTATTTCAAGTAAGGGTCTCAATGGCCCTATGGTAAGATGTGATTTATGTTTATGAATGATATGCCATGTTATGAATGATATGCCATGTTTACGAATGATATGCCATGTTTATGAATGATATGCCATGGTTATGCATGATATGCCATGTTTATGAATGATATGCCATGGTTATGCATGATATGTCATGTTTATGAATGATATGCCATGTTATGAATGATATGCCATGTTACGAATGATATGTCATGTTTATGAATGATATGCCATGGTTATGCATGATATGCCATGTTTAGGAATGATATGCCATGTTTTAGGATAATACGAATGTATGCCATGCTCTATGAATGATGTGTGCATATGCCATGTCTAAGAATGAAAATGATGTATGACAAGTATGATGAATGAAAGATGATGCTTATGTCTTTAAGGCATAAATATGCTAAACGGCACGGTCGATGGTCGACGGTACGACGGTCGAGAGGACCGGTAAATGGGCCGGTAAACGGGCCGAGCCGTAACAAGTTATGCTATGATGAGTATGCCATGAATGTCTTATGAATGATGAAGCATGAAAAGTATTTTACTTTATGTATGGGCTTGTACCGGACCGAAGTATGGGTCCAAGGGATGGGCACCTTAAGAACGCCCCGGTTATGGACTACCGAAGCTGTCCACGGTTCTGGCACTACCGGAGCTGTGCAACAGGGATGGGCTCCTTAAGAAGCGCCTCGGTTCGGGGACTACCGATTATGCTGTCCTTACCCTAGTAGGTCGAGGCTAGCTACCTCGGATTTACTAGGGATGCGCGCTATGATGTATGTATGTGGTACAAGCCGGGGACCCCAAATATTATGATGATGATGTTTAAGCATTTTCAAAGTATGTTTTAAAAGTTAAGCATCTTTATGTAAATGCATTCCACCCATGCATTCATACATGATATGCATTATGTTACGATAAGGATGTCTTATACTTATGCTTTACGATAAAAGATATGCATGAATGATCTAGGTCAAGATTATGTTAAGAAGATGTTCATATGATAGGATAGAAGATATGCCTATGTTTATGCCATATAGGTTGATTTTTGTTACGTTATGCTATGCCATGTATTATGTCATGCCACTACGTTTAAGCTTATACCATGTCTTATGCCATGCTAGGGAAGATTATTATGTTATGTTATGCCATGTTTCATGCTATGCTTAGAATGTTAGTATGATTATGTTCATGCCATGTCTCATGCTATGCTACGAATGTTCACTTATGTTTATGATTATGCCATGTCAAGGGTATGGTAAATATGATGATGTTTTATGTGCTTATTATGAAATGACGAATGTTTTAGTGAGTAGGAAAGAGTCTTACTAAGCCTGTGTGCTTATAGTCTTCTTTCCTTATACCGTAGATCATGCAAGGGGATAACGAGGAAGCAGCAGGAGGGCCTGAAGTATGTGTGTGATGGTGACTTGGCCCATGAAATCGAATGTGTTAACCGTTTATGCTAAGAACATTATTTTTGCTACCTATATGCTCGAATAGTGACTTATGGAACTTTATGATAAGATGTCAAGTATGATATGATATGAACCTTATGGTATGATGTTAAGCATGTTATGATATGATGTTAAGCATGACGTTCATATGTTAAGTTCCACGTCATTATATTAGGGATGGTAGTAGGGGCATGTATATGTAAGGTTAAAGTTATTCCGCTGCAGTATGATGTTACATGCCTTAAGTATGTCAGCGTAATGCCGCTTTTAAAAAAAAAAAAGTGGGCATTACAGAAGGTGGCTTGAGTTAGTGAAGGATTATGACTGTGAGATCCTTTACCACCCTGGTAAGGCAAATAAAGTAGCAGATGCACTAAGTAGAAAGACGTGTGCCACTTTGATGTCCTTGTCATCATTATCACCACCATTACAGAAGGAAATAGTAGATTATGGAGTTGAGATCATTTATGGGCAGTTAGATCTATTGACACTAGAGTCAACCTTGCTTGAAGATATACAGAAAGAGCAATCTGAGGATTCTGATATCCAAAGAATCAAGCAAGAGATACAAGAAGGAGAAAGTAAAGAGTTTAGAGTATCTAACAGTGGAATACTCTATTATGGTGATCGTTTATGTGTCCCCAATAGTGAAGAGCTGAGAGAGAAGATTCTTGAAGAAGCCCATAGAACTCCCTACTCAATGCATCCTGGTTCCACTAACATGTACCAGGACTTGAAAAGAAGATTTTGGTGGCCTGGAATGAAAAGATACATAACCAAGTATGTCAGCATCTGCCTGATATGTCAGAGAGTTAAAGCAGAACACCAGAGACCAGGAGGTGTCCTACAGCCCATTCAGATTCCAGAGTGGAAATGGGAAGACATAGCCATGGATTTCATAGTTGGTCTACCCAAGACAACTAATGGCTATGACGCTATTTGGGTGATAGTAGACAGATTGACCAAGTCTGCCCACTTCTTGGCAATCAGAGTGTCTTACTCGATTGAAAAGTTAGCCCAGTTATATGTGCAAGAAGTGATCTGACTACACGGAGTCCCGAAGACCATTATCTCTGATAGGGATGGTCGTTTCACTTCACACTTTTGGGAGTGCGTACAGACAGTACTAGGCACCAAACTGAAGTTTAGCACAGCTTTTCATCCCCAGACTGATGGACAGACGGAGAGAGTGAATCAAATTCTAGAAGATATGCTCAGAGCTTGTGCATTAGATTTCAAAGGCAGTTGGTGCAAGTATTTGTGTTTAGCTGAGTTTGCTTACAACGACAGTTATCAGGCTACTATTGGTATGACACCCTATGAAGCTCTTTATGGCAGGAGGTGTAGATCTCCCCTTTGTTGGTATGAAGGTAGTGAGGAGAAAGAAATGGGCTCACAGACTGATCTCATAGATGATACCACAGAAGCTATAAAGAGTATCCGCCAGAGAATAGAAACTGCTCAGAGTAGGCAGAAGAGTTATGCCGATGTACGCCGTAGACCGTTAGAGTTTGAAGTTAGGGATACAGTTTTCCTCAAAGTAGCCCTATGAAGGGTGTGATGAGATTTGGCAAGAAAGGCAAGCTAAGTCCTTGATACGTAGGACCCTACCCAATGACGAAAAGAGTTGGCAAAGTAGCTTATGAGTTGGAGCTACCCTCAGAGATGTCAGTAATACACAATGTGTTCCATGTCTCAATGTTGAAGAAGCACATCCCAGATGCCAACCAAGTGATTAAGCCACAGATGGTACAAGTTCACGAGGATCTCAGTTATGAAAGTCGACCTATTCAGATAATAGATCGAGCAGTTAAGAAGCTGAGGAACAAAGAGGTACCACTAGTGAAAGTCTTATGGCTGAATCAGAAGCATGAAGAGGCAACTTGGGAATCAGAAGATAGCATGAGGCAAAGGTATCTAGAGCTGTTTTAAGTTCGAGGATGAACTTTTTACAAGGTGAGGAGGATTGTAATACCCAATAATTTTCTGGTATTATTATGGATTTTTAGGAATTTTTCTAGTATTTTTCGGAATAAAAATTTGAAAAAAAAATTTAATGGTCGCGGAGAGGTTCGACCTCGCGACCACGCGGCTGGCCAAGGCCTTTAGTGGGCTCGACTAACCGGAAGGCCAGGGGTATCAATCACAGAAAAAGATGGAGAGAAACAATGTTATAGGGTAGTTAGGCCTTTTCATTAAGAGGTATATTAACCCTGCTTAAGTCGCGTAAGTGGGTTTAGGGCTTGTTGGCGGCTGCGTGCGAGAAGAGGGTGAGGGAGGGGTTGCGAAAACAGAGGAAGCCAAGGAGTTCTTCTTCTTCTTCTCTTTCCCCTTGAGTAGAGAGAATCTAGGGTTTCTCCCTTGGGCCAAAGAGTGGAGGTTTCTCACAAGGAAGAAGAGAGGAGTTCTACGCTAGGTTGATACCTCGATTTAGTGAGTTTTCTTCAAGATAAGTGTAAGTAGATCAATCACCTGCAATAGGAGTAGTTTTCGTATGTAAGATCTTGTTGTAGAACCATGTTTTATGATGCATGCGTTAAGATTATGGTTAGTGTGTGTTTTAAGTTCTTAAAGATGCATGTTTTTTTTCATGATAGAAATTTAATTGGTTTAGATTTGGTGTATGTAAGCTAAGCATGATAAGATATAATTTGTGAAGAGTCCCAAAAATGAGGTTGGGATTAAGGGCACGCAAGGTGCTCGATGAAAGTCCCAAGTAAGAAAGGTAAAGGGTTTTAAGTGCAAAATTTATGCAAAAGTAAGATAGTTGATAAATATAAGTACTGTAAGTAAGAAAGTATTTTATTTTCAGAAAGTGACATGTACCGGGCAAATGGAAGGTCCACCGAAAGATAGAAAAAAGCTCTAATAGGGTGTGGTGGCTAGCTACCCCACAACCTATTAGAGAAGCGCGCAATTGGTACATTGATACCATGGTACAATGCCATGACCTAAAGAAAGTTGAATATTATTTTCAAGTATATAAGTATTTACAAGTGTTTTAGCTTTGAGTACATGTCTTTATTTCAATAAGTTCACATTGATACTTTGCAAGCATGATAAGGAGTAAGAGTAAGGAGGTTAGTGTTTTAATGTATGAGCATGTTAAGGTTACAAATGTTTTATGCAAGTAATGTTTTCAACATGATTGAGCATGATAAGAATATGAAAGATTTTCCCATATGCATGTATTTTGGAAGTAAGCATCCTTTGAAATGAACATGTTTATTGTTAATAGCATGGATTTGTGAGTTTAGGATTTACTTACTAAGCATTTTGCTTATTAGTTGCATTTCCTCCTATTGCAGATAAAGGTAAAGAAAAAGCATAAGTTATAGAGGTGACCAGGACTTGCATTGATGTTCAGTGGCGGCGGAACCGTGGAAGAGATCATTGGGATAAGTCTTAGAGGCGTTTTGATTTATAAAAACTCATGGTTGATGTTTTGGATTGGTAGGATGTGATCACCTTATTTAAACTTTACATGGAGTCAAGGTGGGGTACAATGTTAGTAGGAATTGCATGTGTTTTGATAAGTTTGTTAAATTTCGTAGAAATCCTAATTTCAAGTTATTAGATTCGTTTTGAGTTGTTATGATGCTTATAAAACTAGTATGGAGTTTAGTTTTGGAGTTGTTTCATTATATGCATTGGAAGAGTATGAATTATGGACCCTTGGAAGGAGTTCTCAGGTCTGAAATTGTAGTTTTTAGGCGTGCCAGTCGACTGGTTCAGAACCAGTCGACTGCGATATCGAACAGAACCTCCTGTTTGATGCACCAGTCGACTGCCATGAGGCCAGTCGACTGGTGCCAGGCACAAAAAGTTTCTGTGGCCGATACCAGTCGACTGGCTATTTAGCAGTCGACTGGTAGCATTGAAAAGAAAGTGTTGTAGAGTAGATGGTTAGTGCTTTAGTTTTACAATGAAGAGGTCTAGGGGTCAAATCCTTGCAAAGTGAATAAAATAAAAGTTTTTTTTAAAAAGGAAAAAAATCAGAGCAAGTTAAGGGAAGTCATGTAGTTGTAACCTAAGGCTGAGAATAAGGTAACGTTAAGGTTAAGTAAATGTGGCGCCCGTCATAAGGAAGTGAGAGAGAAGTTAAGGAGGCGGGCCGTCACAGTCATATGGAAGATAGAGAGAAGTTAAGGAGGCGGGCCGTCACAAGGTTCAAAAAGGAACCTCTACTCAAGTTGAAAAACTTGAGAAAGAGAACTCCTCCTTGAAAACTCAAGTCAAGGACCTAAGAGCAGCCTTAGAACGGTTCACTTCTGGTTTCAAGGGTCTTGACATGATTCTTGGAAAACAAAAGTCGGTTCTAAATTGATCCGGATTAGGCTATAGAACCAAGTCTAGATAAAGATCATACTATGCTGTGCTAAACCAATCCAGACCTAAAATTCAGGCATGGGTACCCAAACTGTGCCTGAACAAACCAACTGGATCAAATCAGTATTGAATCCCCAAGGACAAGATTCACATCTTGTCAAACCATTATCGTGGCTTTAGTCCAGGGGGAGCCAAATTAAAAACAATATTTATAGTTAGATAAATTTCAATTCCTGTTTTCAAATTGCATGATTGTTTGTTTATTTAATTTCTGTAATTTACCATGCTTAGAATTAGGACTGGTTAGTTTAAGGCCTGAACCAACTTAACTAAATTTTGAACAACATAGTATTGGGTGGCGGTGAGATGATTGTACGTTAGGAATGCCTCTTCTAATAAGGTCAAGTATACTCTACTTGGTCTCTTTATATTGGTGAAACTAGCCGAAGCTACCGATCCAAGACCCAAAATAGTTAGACCAGAATTTTTCAAGAAATAATTTTGAAAATGAAATTTCTTTAAAAGGCTTAGTCAAGGAAAGGGTTGATGATCCAATAAGGCTACGGCCAAAGAAGGCCTAGTGTCTCGCCAAGACCTGGAAGCCAATTTTTGAAATTCAAATTCAAATTATTCTTTGTCAAATTCAAATCTAACACAAATTTTCAGTTAATTATAGATTCAAATATTTTTTTAATAAAACTCAAAATCAACTATTTTCAAAATTAATTTAAGTTTTTCAATAAATCATTATTTTTTAAAAAAAAACTCTATTTACCTGTCTCACAAAAACCCATAAGACAAACGTGATTGACAACTCTAGAATGGGTGAGATGGTAAAATTTAACTTAATTAAAAATTCATTTAGCATCTGTATTATTGTTTAAATAACATTAAATCTTGTAGTTTAGAACGGAGTCAAACTATGGTCAAAGTAGTCAAACTAAGGTCAAAGTAGTCAAACAATGATCAAAGTAGTCAAACCATAGTCAAAGTAGTCAAACCATGGTAAAAGCAGTCAAATCATGGTCAAAGTAGTCAAACCATGGTCAAATGATCAACAAAGCATCAAAGTTATTAATTTCAATCTAACCTGGGCGCCCTTGACTCCTCAGGCGCCCCCCACAACACTTTCACTTTATTCAAGGCTGAAAAACTGCCATAACACCCTAACCAGGCCCCCCCCCCCCCCCCCCGACCCTTTCGGGCGCCCCTAGGAACGGTCAAAGGCAGCAAAGCTGCCATCCCAGTCTGACCAGGGTGCCCGGGCCATCACGGGCACCTCCGACCAGCATTAGATCACTGCTAAAGGTAGTAGACACTGTCCCGGGCGCCCGGGAGCTCCCGGGCACCCTAGCCAAAACATCTATATAAGGAACCCGAATCTCCTCATCTTGCCACACCCAAAACCTTTCTCCTCTCTAACTCTTTTCCTTCCAAGGCACCTAAGTGACGTTCTTGCTCCCTCAACCTCGACCATGCCTCCACGAACGGCTACTCGGTATAATTGTTTTTTTATTTAAATTTATTTTACTTGAATTCCTTTTTATTAAATGCATGCTTCTTATCTTAGAAAACGCCGAGCAAACCAATCAAACCCCGGTACCGATCCTAGTCCCGATCCTAGGTTTCCTACCCTGGAACATTGTAATAAATTCGCTAGAACAATTTATAAACCTATCAAAACGAGTTATCTCAATCGACATTTCTTCACTCAATCTTGTCCATTGGCCATGAACGTCATCAATTTTTACCAACTAGACAACCTTGTATTCTGCACTCATCCCATCAAAACATCCCTATGTGCATAATTTTATAACAACATAGTCCGACAAGATGATCTTATGTTTGTCACCACCGTTCAAGGGATGCCCTTGACAATTTCACCTTCATTGCTCATCCGATTTCTTGGACTACGACTCTCTCAGTCCACCTTTTGCTGCTATCCTCCTAGGGATCCTCCCTTTGCTGATCCTTACTCTCACATTGACCTAGACACTCTATACTCCTACTTCTATAGGGACGCTAGAAACCCTTTGGCCAGACGATTTTAGTCTGTTGACCTTCAGGTCCAGGACTATGCTCTTTTTAGAGTTCTAGTCCGTTGCATTCTGCCCTTATCTACTAGAGACGTCGCTACCATGCGACCCTTCCACACTTTCCTCCTATACGCATTGATTCATCATCTTGATATCGACATTGGACTCCACATGTTCCACACGATTCTGCATGCGTCCAGTGTTACCACTCAGGGACGGGTTCGAACCCCGTATTGCCACATCATCACCTCCATTCTTCATCATCACGGTCGTAACATCACAGATGGAGAGATAACCACGATGACTGACTTCGATGAGATAGGTTTTAGGAACTTTTCCCTAGCTGGTATAGAGGTCTCAGGTACCGGGGTTTTATTGTGGAGGCGTCAGAGAGCCGGACCCCAGATCGACTCAGATGAGGAGGTTGAAGTCGATGTTGCAGATCAGGCAGCCGAGGCTCGAGAGCACATAAACGAGCCCCCACCACTGACACTCTACGAGAGAGTGTCACGGCTCGAGACACAGGTCCAGAGCCTCCGAGAGGAAGTGGAGTGCTGAAGAAATGGAGGCAAATCAGGACTATTACACTGAGTACATGAATGCCCTTAGAGCCGATAGGGAGACCAGCGACGCACGGTATCATGAGATGATGGCGCTATTTCGATCCTGGCAGCCCAGCTCATCTGATCATCCTGGTCCCTCCTCCTAGATTAGTTTGGCATTGTATGATTGACTATTTGACTACCCCTACTGAGTAGGGTTGACTTATATTTGACTTGTATGACTATGCTGGTTCTCTCTTTTATTAGCTGACTTATGGAGTTGACTACTTGCTTCTGTTGATTATCTGATCTTTATTAGGTAGAATAGGTGTACTTCACTTCTGTTTTTCTTACTGCTTTACTCGATTTAAAATCAGCTTCTAAAATAATTTTAAAACTGCCTTACTTGATTTTCAAAATCTTTTTACAATTTTAAAATCAATTTTATTACTTAGTTTTGTTTGAAAAACTACCCCTACAAAACTAGGGCTTTTTCGAAAATGGACTTAGCTTAGGCCCTAACCCTAGAACTGCATGAACCTATAGATCTAGAAGCCAGCATCTTACAAGCACCTTAGGGTACTTTTGATTGATAACCTAGAATGGGTTGAGATGCATAGATCATTGCCTTAATTCAAGATGTTTTAAGTCAGTGCATCTGCAGTAATTGGGGCACTATATACAAACTAAACAGTGATCCGGTTAAGTGTCAAGTTTAGAAAATCTAACTTGAAGAGAACACTTAACTTGACTAACCCTAGCAAAAACTTCTGTTTATAACAGTTAGTAAGTAGCTAATTCGGTTAGACAGGACCCTAAAGAGATAATTGAAATTGATTTGGTTCAGTGTATATCTTGAATTGGTTCAGTACAGCATATTATTCTTTTGTCATATCTTTATGCAATTTATTTTTTTGCTATATTGCTTTATTTTTTTTTGATATATGGCAAAGGGGGAGAGATAGAAAAGGAGAGAAGCTTTAAATTTTTTTTTCAAAATTCAAAATTTTCAAAACTTTATCCATTCTTCAAAAAGTACGTAATCTAAGTTGTTTTTCAAAACTATTTCAATTTTTTTTTTTCAAAATTGATTCTAAGTACTTGACCCATGCAGTTTTCAAAATGGTTTTAAATACTTAAACTTAAGTTATGTTCAAAATATCTCTAAGTACCCAAGATGTTTTCAAAAGTGTTTTAAATACTTAAACATAAGTTATGTTCAAAATATCTCTAAGTACTTATTTCTAAACTTCTCTAATAGAAAAGTTTCTAAGTATAAAGCTTCTAAAAGTACTATAGAGATTGAAAACTTTTAAATGAATCTAAGATGTTATTGACTTGAAAATTTTTCTAAATTTCCAAAGTGATCAACCAAATTTTTGTTGTAAATAGTCTTCTAAAAATTTCTTTTGAGTAATGTTCTAAATGATGAAAAATTAATTCCATCTTTAAACTTAGAAATTTTCTCAAACCCCACGAACCTTTGAAAAACTCAGGGGGAGATTCCTTCTAGGGGGAGGAAACTAAAAATGTTAAATCAACTGTATAGATTAACTTAACTTTTTGAATCGGTTTGCCATAAATCAAAAAGGAGGAGATTGTTGGTGCAGACAGCACCCAAGTCGAACTTGTGTTTTGATAATGGCAAAGGGTTCAAAAGTTAAGATGTTATGTTTATCTAACATGCTACTTGAGTATGCAGATTGAAGTCCTAGCAAAGGACGTCTAGGCACCTAGCGAAGGACTGCTGGGCACTAAAACCCTAAGTCCTGGCGACGGGCTGCTGGGCACCTAGCGAAGGGATGCTTGGAGTCAAAGACCTAGCGAAGGACTGCTAGGCACCAGGCGAAGGACTGCTTGGAACCAAAGACCAAGCGAAGGACTGCTAGGCACCAGGCGAAGGACTGTTTGGTAACGAAGACCTGGCAAAAGACTGCTAGTCACCAGGCGAAGGACTGCTGGGCAAAAGTCCAACCGGCGAAGCCAGTTGGCAACAGGTAAATTCTCCTGAGAGGAGTAGGTGTGGACGCGTTCCCCGTCGAGGGAACAGTAGGCGTCGGTTCGACCTAGGGCTCCATTTTGGAGACCCAAAGTCAGAACCAAGACAGCTACGGCTGTAAGACTCACTAACATACTTGCTTTATCATGTTTGGTACTAACCCTGGATGCAGGACCGAAGGAACGAGTGTCTGCAGCTCAGAACGCCTCAAAGGAAAGAGGCAGCAGTTGGGTTGGGCGCCCGGAAGGTCCCGGGCGCCCTAGGTAAAAGCCAAACAAGAGTTTAGCAAGAAAAAGCTTCGGAAGCTCACTGGGCGGGGCGCCCCCATGCTCCTGGGCGCCCTGGATGCCTCGGGCGCCCTGGGCTTAAGCCAATGAAGTGGATAGCATTTAACTCAGCGAGAAACCAGCGGACCGAGTCAACCAGGGCGCCCCTGCTTCCCAAGCGCCCCCGTCAAACCCCGAGACTGATCCTAGAGGGATAAGGGCTGACCGAGTTGCGGATGAGGGTTTGCGGATTGGGAGACACGTTGAGGGCGCCCCCAGCATTTCGGGCGCCCCCAGGTGCACTATATAAGGGGTTCGACCCCCAAGGCTTCAACAACAATTCTTCCAACGCTACTACGCTCTTCGACTCAAGCGCTCTACTCCGGAAACCTCTCATCTCGAGATTGAAGCATCGACGACGACCCTCTGCTCCGAACAGGCGTCGGTAACGAAAGAGCTTAATTTTAAGTTTACTGTACTACATCTATAAAATCTCTCTGTAAACATTTGCGCAAATATAGAATTGCTCGCAGTAAACGGTCAACGACCATGGGCCATGGAGTAGGAGCCGACTGCGACTCCGAACCATGTAAATCCTTTCATTCGTTTTTGTGTTTTTAATTTTTGCTTCTCATTCTCTTAAAATTATATCCAAAAAAGTTTTACAATATTCACCCCCCCCCTCTATCGTTCTTATCGATCCAACAGGGACTACTACAAGGAGCTAAAGCATCAAACCAACAGAAAGAAATCAAGCCGTCGAAAGGAAGATCCAGCCGAACCTTCAATATCGTCAAAAGGCAAAACAAATGTCACCTGCTACGAATGCAACAAGAAGAGACATTACAAATCAGAGTGCCCCAATCTAAAAGAAGCAAAGAAGACATGAAGAAAGAAGGCTCTACAAGCCACTTGTAACGCCCGCTTTTTTTTTTCTTAAGCGGCGTTACGCTAAACATACATATGCATATGTAACATCTTAATGCAGCGGAATAACTAGTACATAAATTATATACACATGTCTGGGTTATCATTCATGGACATGGTGACATTATGCTTAACATATTACTAGCATACCTAACATCATGACATCAACTTTCCATAACTTATTCATAAGCATTTCAGGTAACATATTATCAGCATGCATAGCATCATTATATCAACTTTCCATGACTTATTCATAAGCATTTCAGGTAGCAAGTAATTTATCCATAACTTCACAAATAATAGGTTGTTTCTTAGGCATAACTATTATAAGTCGAGTGTGACCCAAAGTAAGCATTGTCAGATCATAAAACAAGCAATAAGTGAAACGAGAGGGTTCCTTGGCCATGTCACTACTACACATCCATGTTCTAGCCTCTCCTGCTGCTTCCCTTAGAAATCTCTTGCTGGATCTGCGGTATAAGAAAATAAGACTATAAGCACGGAGGCTTAGTAAAACCCTTTTCCTACTCACAAAATCCATACGTCGTATAAACAAGAACATCATGCTTCAATCCTACATATCATAGCATACTTCTTATCATGAACATCTACACAATCATGGCATCATCGTTTTAGCATAACCATAAATGATATCATGGCATCCGGATTTAGCATTTAGATAGATACCGTGGCATCATACTTAAGCATGAATATAAATGAAATCATGGCATCATAACTTAGCATGAACATAAACATAATCATGACATCATAATTAACATGAACATAAACATAATCATGGCATCACAATTAACATGATCATGGCATCATAACTAACATGAACATAAACCTAATCATGACATCATAATTAACATGAACATAAACATAATCATGGCATTAACATGAACATAAACATAATCATGACATCATAATTAACATGAACATAAACATAATCATGGCATCATAATTAACATGAACAATAAACATGATCATGGCATCATAACTAACATGAACATAAACCTAATCATGGCATCATAATTAACATGAACATAAACTTAATCATGGCATCATAAATAACATGAACATAAACATAATCATGACATCATAATTAACATGAACAATAAACATAATCATGGCATCATAATTAACATGAACATAAACATAATCATGACATCATAATTAACATGAACAATAAACATAATCATGGCATCATAATTAACATGAACATACTTTGCATTATCATACTTTGCATCAACATACCTTGCATAAACGTACTTTTCATAAACATACTTTTCATAAACATAATGCATAACATGGATGGATGCATGGACAAATGCATATCTCATAAGGATGCTTAGTTTAAAATCATACTTTTCATTACTTAAACATAATCATAACATTCATTGGGGTCCTGGCTTGTACCACATTCATTCATCGTATGCGTGCATCCCTAAGTAAATACGAGGTAGCTAATCTCGACCTACTAGGGTAAGGACAGCTTCATCGGTAGTCCTGAACCGTAAGGACAGCTTCATCGGTAGTCCCGAACCGTGGACAGCTTCAACGGTAGTCCAGAATCATGGACCTTATTCAGGTCCGGTACAAGCCCATTCTTAAAATAAAATACTTTCACATGCTTCTTCATTCACAAACATACATAGCATATTCATTCATTCTTAATGCTTAACATCATCATTATGCCTTGAAGGCATGAACCTCATTTCATTCATCATTCTCATTCCATATCACCATTATGCCTTGAAGGCATGAACTTTAACTTCATTCATCATTTCATCCATAAATAGGACATGCATACATATCATTCATAAATCATGGCATACATTCATATTATTCATAAATCATGGTATGCATACATATCATGTTGGATCGTGAAAACCGATAGAGGGGGGGGGTGAATATCGGAAATCGTTCTTTTTTTTCGGAAAACTAAGAGTAAGTGCACAGCGGAAATAAAAATAAGAAACACAGCACAAAGACACGGTGTTTTTTACTTGGTTCGGAGCCTATGTCGACTCCTACTCCAAGGCCCACGGTCATTGACCGTTTACTTTGGGCAATTTTATATTCGCGCAAAATAGTTTACAATAATTGATTACAAATAAGTGCAAAAATAATAATATTAAAATTTCGATCTTCGTTACCGACGTCCGGAGTGAATTGGCTTGTTCGGAGCAGCGGGACGTTGTGGGCTCGAGTTGGCATGTTTCCGGAGCAAGGCACGAGCGTAGAAGATCGTTGGAGCGTTGAGAGAACAGATGTATTGATGCCTTGGTCGAGGGATCCGTATATAGGGCCAGGGGGTGCCCGGGACGTCGGGGGCGCCCCCCACGTGGCCTTCGATCTGCAAGAGTCTCAGTCGCGTCTGATCCTCTGGATCCGCTTTGACCGGGGCGCCCGGAGCGCTCGGGGCGCCCGCATTGACCGGGTCAAAGTCTTATCTCCTTGGCTTCGAGGGGTTCGGGTTCGATGCAAGCGCATGGGGGCACCCGCAGCGCAGGGGGCGCCCGGGAGCACCGGGGCGCCCGGCCCAGTGTGTATTCGAACCATTCTTCTTGTTACTTATTTTGTATAGCCCTTGGGGGCGCCCGGGACGCTCTGGGCGCCCTACTCAGCAACTGCCTCTCTCCTTTGAGGCTTTCTGAGCTGCAGACACATGTTCCTTCGGTCCTGCATCCAGGGTTAGTCCAAAACACAATAACATAATAATTTATTAGATTTATACAGCCTTAGCTGTCTTGGTTCTGACTTTGGTCTCCAAAATGGAGTCCTAGGTCCAACCGACGCCTACTGTTCCCTCGACGGGGAACGCGTCCTCACCTACTCCTCTCGGGAGAATTTACCTGATGCCAACCGTTCCTTTGGTTGGACTTTTGCCTGATGGTCCTTTGTCACGTCTTGTAAACTGGCAGTCCTTCGCCAGTTGCCTAGCAGTCCTTCGCTAGGGCTTCGTTGCTGGTAGTCCTTCGCCAGTGCCTAGCAGTCCTTCGCTAGGGCTTGATGCTGGCAGTCCTTCGCCAGTTGCCTAGCAATCCTTCGCTAGGGCTTTCTTTCCTGGCATTTCTTTGCCAGTGCCTAGCAGTCCTTCGCTAGGGCTTTTCCTACACACTTGATTAACTTGTTAGAAAACAAGAAAGACTTAACTTTTGACCTATGTTGCCATTATCAAAACACAGGTTTGACTTAAGTGCATTTCTGCACCAACAATATCCCCCTTTTTGATTTATGGCAACCCTAGTTCAAAAAGTTAAGTTAAGCAAGACATGAAAAAGGTTTTATCTTTTGTTCCCTCCCCCTGGAAGGAATCTCCCTCTAGATTTTTCAAAAACTCGTGGGGTAAAAAAAACTTCTACTTTGAAAACTTAAGTTTTAGGTTCTTGGAAGTAACTTAAGTTAAAAATACATAGTAGAGTTTTTTAAAGCATAATTGGTGTACTTAGAAAATTTCAAAGTCTTAAGTTTTAAAGTATTCAAAATGTCAGCTTAAGTACTCGTTAAGATATAACAAGCTTAAGTACTTAGTAGGTTTTGAATCACTTTAGTATATCTGGAAAACTTAAGTATAAAGTATATTTGAAAAACTAAAGTGCATTTGGAAAACTTTAAGTACCTAACAATTTTGACAAACTTAAGCTTTACAGTACTTATAAGAATTTTGGCAAGCTTAAGTAAGAAACTTTTGAAGGGCTAGAGTGTTGGTGAGAGCCCTAGAGCCGATCATGTAATGATTGTATGGACTAATTTGTATCATATTCCTATGTATAAATAAAGGCATGTTTTATGGTTATTATACTTACGTGTATTTGTGCCAATTAGCTAAGTATAATAATGTCCTTGAGTAGAAGTTTCTTATCTATATCAATCGATTGGTTGAATCGATAGTGAGATGATATAGAGAACACTACTCTAAATAATTCCTAGTCAAGTATTAACATTCAAGGACAATGTTAATACGTAGAGGCTAGCATGTAGGTCAACATGATGACTTGATCTCACAAGTCATAGATATAGAGATATCAAGTTGACACATGGGTATGCATTGGAGAATGTATACTGAATGACCCACCATGAGAAAATATCATGGATCGTTATATGAGTGTCATATACTTTCTCATGTGGCTATTAGTATGGCTATTAGTCCTTGGACCTGAAGTCACCATGGATTCCTACATAAGGAGTTGCGTACTTTGGCTTCGTCAAACGTCACCCGTAAATGGGTGGACTATAAAGGCGATTACTGGGTATGTAACAAATTATGGAGAGGGATGTGAGTGATGTAGATGGGATCTATCCCTCCTATATGACGGGAGCGATATCGTATTCTTGATAGAGTGAGACCACAAAGTGCATGGCCATGCCCAAGTGAGTCAATATGTGATATTGAGCTCACTTGATTAGTGTGAGTCTACTTGGAGTTCAAGATATAGATTGACTCGAGGATGACACGGTCTATGCCTCAATTGAGTCAATCTAGATATCAAGGATAGAGGGACATTATCATATATTGTGAGAGTCACAATTATTAGTCACAAGGTGATGTTGGATCTCAACATTCTTGTAACTTGGGTAGCAATGATGTGTTGCTAGATACCGCTCATTGCTTATGTTTCTAAGAGGTTAGAAGCATTGCCAACGTTACAAGAACCTATAGGGTCACACGCAAAGAACAAATAGATGGAGAAAAATTGAAGTCAAGTTTGACTTGGCTAAATATGGAAAGTCCATAAAAGGCAAGTTTGACTTGACCTAAATCCAAATCAAGTTTGACTTGACTTGGTTCCACTTCAAGTTAGACTTGACATGGGAGAAGAAGTGAAGTCAAGTTTGACTTGGCTAAATATGGAAAGTCCATAAAAGGCAAGTTTGACTTGACCTAAATCCAAATCAAGTTTGACTTGATTTGATTCCACTTCAAGTTAGACTTGACATGGGAGAAGAAATAGAGTCAAGTTTGACTTGACTATTTATGGAAAGTCCATAAAAGGCAAGTTTGACTTGACCAAAACCCACCTCACCTTTGTTTGACCAAGTGATGACTTGGTTTTCCCCCCATTTGAATTTCGAATTCAAATTGAAAGGGGATATGGAAGGCCACCTAATGGCACTTAATAGCCATTATGGTCGGCCACCTAATGGCCATTAATGGCCATTAAGTGGCCGGCCACCATGAGGAAACAAAATCGAGGTTTTGTTTCATTTGGTGGATGAAGAGGCTTTTCTTCTTCTCTCTTGATTTTTGGTGGGAGTGCTTCTTCGACCTCTCCTCTTGGCCGAAAGCTAAAGGGTGCTAGCACACCTAAGCTTTTGATCTATCTTCATTTGTTCGCGTGGATACGTATAGAGGAGTGTCTGCTTTGATACTCTAAGAGATCCGGCGGCCTTTTGGACAAGCGGGAAAGCGAAGGGCTACGCGTCAAGGGTAATGATTCTTATCATGTAGATCTAATGTAGATTAAACTCGTACTCGTAATTTATTTTTATGTTCGCACGGATCCGTGGCCGAACTTCTGGGGTTTCCGCAACGCAAAAAGCGGTTTTTGCGGCCTAGAATTTCCAACAGTGGTATCAGAGCCACGTGCGAACCTTGTACGAGTTTAAATTTGTTTTTTTTTGTATTAGATACAAAATTTAAAGACAAATTATATTCTGTGATTTTTCGAAATTTATAGAATTTATGGGTATTTTTCTCATGAAGTCGAAGCAACAAGTGTTCGGACACTTGTAGGCTTCACCGATCGAGAAAAACTTTCCGAAACGGAAAGATCTCGCTATAATCTTTCGGGACAGCGGCTTAAGTTGTTGTAAGGTGATTTTGGGACAGTCGCGAAATTCATTTCGCTAGTAGGGGCGCCGCCCCTAACCCCGCGAGGGGCATTGTCCCGCAATCGTGCCCGAAAATCGTGTAGCGGGACCGTTACGGAAGTGTAACTCATAATATTGTAAAATTGTCGAAAAATTATAGAAATTTATTTAAAATACATAATTTGGAATTATGTATGGATTTGTGATGATCATGGCCCAATAAAAACCCAATGTGATTGGAATGTGTTGTAATTCATATTACGGTCTGTGTACCGTTTTTGTGGTTGTGCGTGTTGTATAATGTATGCGACCTGCGAGTCGGCTTCTTTTATTTTATTTCTGTACTTTCTTATTTTGTAATGTACAAAATGAAGACGGTGGGCGGTCCATCCGAAGACGGAGTTATGGAGGGAGCCGACGACACGTGGCGGTCAAAGGAGAAGCTTGGAGAAGCGAAACCCTAGGTTGACCGTCCGATCTTCTCATTGGCTTGAGAAGATCGTAGTAGGGCCATGATCCAATCACAAATTAAATTATTTTATTATTTGCTTGTATGTGATGCATGCTAGAGTAAAATAATTAGAGCCTTGTGTATATGATACACCCTCTCTCTTGCGATTAGATTCGATCTAATTCAAATCAACTCCGACTCGTAAATGCCTACCAAGTTTTGATACCTATCACTACCTCGATCATTTGTTGTTGTTGAATCTGCCAAAGCAGAGCAACACATTTAATCTTGGTAGGGTACGGAGGGACAATCTTGGTCCCGCCTATCACGGCTTGGGTGAGAACAAACTCAATCAGATTGAGTGAAACTAGTTAACTCGGTTGGATCGAGTCTAACTATAGGCATATTCCAATCGTTGGAAAGGTAGGATAAAAATCGCATTTATATTAAAACTTGGGCGATTTAGCCAAAGCTAACTCAAGTTTTTATGTAAATGTAAATTTTAATCCTATAAACAAGAGTTGCATAGAGATGTAATCGGTAAATTGTTACCTACCGATCGTACTAAGTCTTGGGCGATTTAGCCAAAGCTAACTCAAGGCTTAGTATGATGTGGATCTTGTCCCACTATATTATAGTTAAATTAGATAGAATCTTGTAGCGTGGTTTGACCACATCTATGACTTGATTCTACAAAATTTCTATAATTCAGTGGGAGAATCATTTAATTAAAGGCCTAATTAAATGAAAAAAAGGAATATGTTATTTAATTTTCTGCATTTTATTGTTGTAGATTGCCATGTCGACAAACGCAAATACTCTCTCTCTGCGATCTGTCCTTGAGAAGGACAAGCTCAATGGAGCAAACTTCCTGGACTGGTACAGGAACTTGAGAATTGTTCTCAAGCAAGAACGTAAACTGTACGTTCTGGAGCAGCCTATTCCCGAGGCACCTCCTGCCAGTGCCACGCGAGCTGACCGTGATGCTCACAAGAAGCATCAAGATGACGCATTAGATGTGTCATGCCTTATGCTCGCAACCATGAACTCTGAGCTTCAGAAGCAACATGAGTTAATGGATGCTTTCGATATGGTTGAGCATCTGCGTCAACTGTATCAAGGACAAGCAAGGCACGAGAGATTTGAGATCTCTAAGGCACTGTTTCAGTGCAAGATGCAAGAAGGGACTCCCGTAGGTCCCTATGTACTCAAGATGATTGGGTACATAGAGAATCTGCAGAGATTGGGATTCCCACTGGGCCAAGAGCTGGCCACAGACTTGATCTTGCAGTCCCTACCCGAAAGTTATAGTCAATTTGTCATGAACTGGAACATGAACGAAATTGACAAGCCCCTGCCTGAGATGCTCAGCATGTTGAGAACTGCTGAGCTCAATCTTAAGAAGGCCAAGCCCATTTTGATGGTGCAGAAGGACAAAGGTAAGGGCAAGCCCAAAGGCAAGGGAAAGTCTCAAGCCAAGGGCAAGGGCAAGGGCAAAGCACTGAAACCCAAAGGAGGGGTTGCCAAGGATGCTACCTGCTTCCACTGCGGTGAGACCGGACACTGGAAGCGGAACTGCAAGAAATATATGGAAGATCTCCAGAAGAAGAGAAGTCAGACTTCTACTTCAGGTATTCATGTTATAGAAGTCAATTTGTCTATTTCTACATCATGGGTATTAGATACCGGATGTGCTTCTCACATTTGTACTAATGTGCAGGCGCTGAGAAATAGCAGGACATTGACAAAGGGTGAGGTGGACTTACGAGTTGGCAATGGAGCAAGAGTTGCTGCTGTTGCTACAGGAGTTTATATGCTATCTCTGCCCTCTGGGCTTGTACTAGAGTTAGATGATTGTTATTATGTGCCTGCTCTGACTAAGAACATAGTTTCTGTTCTTGTTTAGACAAGAAAGGATTTTCGTTTATAATAAAGAACAAATGTTGTTCAGTTTATTTGAATGAAATGTTCTATTGTAGTGCACCTCTGATGAACGGACTCTATCTTCTAGACTTAGAAAACCCTATCTATAACATAAATACCAAAAGGCTCAAGTCTAATGACTTGAACCAAACCTATATCTGGCACTGTCGCTTAGGCCATATAAATGAGAGTCGCCTATCCCAGCTCCATAGAGATGGTTTGCTGGACTCATTTGATTTTGAATCATTTGAGACATGCGAGTCTTGCCTTCTTGGCAAGATGACCAAGACTCCATTTAGTGGACACAGCGAAAGAGCAACCGATTTGTTAGGTCTTATACATAGCGTTGTATGTGGCCCTTTCAATGTTGCTGCCAGAGGTGGTTATAGGTACTTCATTACATTTACTGATGATTTCAGTAGATATGGTTATGTGTACTTGATGACACATAAGTCAGAATCCTTTGAAAAGTTCAAAGAATTCAAGAATGAAGTACAAAACCAGCTTGGCAAGAGTATTAAAATACTTCGATCAGATCGAGGTGGAGAATACCTCAGCCATGAGTTCCGTGACTATCTAGCTGAGTGTGGGATTCTGTCCCAACTCACTCCTCCTGGAACACCACAATGGAAATGGTGTGTCCGAAAGGAGGAATCGTACCCTATTAGATATGGTGCGATCCATGATGAGTCACACAGATCTTCCTATATCCTTTTGGGGATATGCTCTGGACACGCAGCCTTCACTCTTAACCGTGTTCCATCAAAGGCTGTAGTAAAGACACCATATCAAATATGGACTGGGAAAGTCCCCAAATTCTTTTATGAGGATTTGGGGTTGTGAGGCTTACGTTCGACGTCAAGTCTCAGACAAACTGGGACCCAAATCTGATAAGTGCTATTTTTGTAGG